>SJJU01004966.1:19643-59336 GCA_012932125.1 Conopomorpha cramerella
TGGACGAAGGCCTCCCCCCCCCCCGATTCCCATTAACATTTGGGGGGATGTGCCAATATTTATTATTTATTTATTCATTTACACACACAACCCTTACAGAACAAATCCTAATTCAGAAGTGTGGAGAATGGTTAGGTAATATTACATATTCATTACAAAACTTAACATTAAAAACAATAATAAATTAACAATTTAAACACATCTTACTTGAGTTACTAGTTAGGTATATTCTAATTGTAATGATATAATGCGATCGCAGTGGTGTTGTGATCTAACTCACAAATCATCATCATCAGCTCATACTTGTCCACTGCTGGACATAGGCCTTTCCAATTGCACGCCACTGTGATCTGTTTTCCGCTTCTCGCATCCAGCTTGTGCCAGCCATCTTGCGTATATCATCAGTCCACCTTGCCTGAGGGCGTCCTACACTGCGTTTGCCGAGACGCGGTCTCCACTCGAGAACTCGTTTGCCCCAACCGTCATCGGTTCTACAGCTAATATGGTCCAGTATCATATGTCCAGGAATATTTCCTCGCGAGTGTATTTAGCCAAAACATCTTTGTAATTTTGTAGGTTAATGGTTTGGGTTTGATGGCTGAACTTACCGATTATTTTCTTAAAGTTTGTCAAAGTTAATTTTCCTGCAGCGTCAACGGACGCTTTATCCGTATTCTAATAAAACTATTACAATTAAAAAGTCATTATTGTCTATGGCCAGTGATTCCAACTAAACATATTTATAGTTTGTTGACCTTTTGATAGACAAATAAGTAAACAAAACGAAGAAAAAAAAGTTACAGTAAATAATTAATGACGCTGAGCTATAAAACGACTGCGTTAAAAAACAGAGTTGAAACAAATTGTTATGATACAACTTAATAATAATTATTATTGAGTGTGTTTCTTCTTTTTTAGTTCTAATTTAACTATAAAAGAATGTTTCATGAAATTCCTATTTGTGATAGCTGAGCGGTTTCTTCAGTTTGGTTTTCAGATTTTTTTTATTAGCCTATAGTAGGCTATATGTACAGTAGGTAGGATGGTGGTCAAACGCTTGTTCATAATGATAAAAAAAAAAGGTTAGCATACGGTAACTGTATCCCACTACATAATATTACTTAGTTTCAATTGCGTATACGCAGTGGCGTACACACCATATAGGCAAAAACACACTACCTTAGTATTTTGGCTACCTGACCTAATAATAGAGTCATTGCTAGATCTTTTTTTGTTGTACTCACGACATAGGCGAACAAAGGTCGTGTGTTTTGTGGGTGAGTAGACATATGTAGGTACCTGTGTTTCGTAAAGACAAGTTACGTATACATAGGTGTCAATCCTTGGGGATTACTGCCCACCTTGTCGTAAAAGCCAGTGCACGCCACTGCGTATACGTATTTTTTTTTATAAGTTCTAGCGAATCAATTTGAAGACATATTAGACAGATCTTTCTTAATTTCGAGTGGACGTCCCGCGATTTCATTGGTGTAGTTTCAGTCTTTCATAGCCATATATAGATTAACAGGCCGGTGTAATGGTCAGCATCTCTGCCTCTATTCTATAGGATCGTGGGTTCGATTCCCACCGCAGACAGGTACTTATGTGATTTGATTTTAAGTACTTGTCGGGTGTGTCTGGGTGTTTTATTTATATGTGTATGTATTAAAAAAAAATACGTAGGTATATTTCGTTGTCTGAATTCCATAAAACAAGTGCTTTAGCTACTTAACATGGGATGAGGGCAATGTGTGTGTTGTTGTAAAAATATTTATATATTTTTATACACGTCCCACAGGATCGGGGAAATAAGTATCCTATGTATCCATGTACTTAGTATAGATTTTCTTGTCTACAAGTAAACCTTGTTCTAAAAGTAAGTATTGACGAACAAAGTCGGGTCACCACTGGATTCATTGGGACCACCCAACATCTCCACTCTCACCGGGACCGTACACCCCGCGGTGCTCCCGCGCAGCCTTTTACGCTTTCGCGTGCGCCTGCGCAGGGCGCGTGAGAAAAATCCAAAATGGCGCTAATGAAACATTACCGTTTACCACTTACGAACCCGTTTATTTTAATTTTAGATGTCCTGATTTTACCTGTGAGTTATCTTTGTTATAAGAATACATAGTATAAAACAAAGTCGCCTCCGGCTGTCTGTCTCTATGTATGCTTAGATTTTTAAAACTAAGCAATGGATTTTCATGCGGTTTTTTAAGTAGATAGAGTGATTGTTAAGGGAGGTTTATATGTATAATACATGCATGTAATAGCAGAGACACACTGTTAATTATATTGCATATTGGCATAACACCAAACACCTAGTATGTTATGATTTTTAGTGGGTTTGTAGACTTATAATAGTATGTCTATTAACCCACTGTATTCCTCTTCTACGAGTAGGTTATAATCTGTTTCTTCACAAAATTTCGTGAATATCCGTTGAGTCTTTTTTCCGTGAAGACATAACAAACAGCACATCTGGAAACTAGGATGTCGCAATGGTTCTTATTCATCATATGTACTTGTAAAGTTGTGTTGTGTAAAAAAAGTTCTTTCTAATTTTTTTAAAGAACAGTATTCTTCTCTGCCCATATCATCAGATCAGAAGAAGATCCTAGATCGAAACTTAACTGCATGACGCATCAACTATAAAAAAAAGAAATACCTACATACCTACATCTCGAAAGAAATAATAAAAAAAGAAATCTACCTACAAACATTAATTTTCATAGCTCCACGATCGGTTTAATTCACGAAATCCTTATAATCCAACAGATGGTGTCAGGGGCAGTGTAACTTCACATTCATTATTGTAATTTATAAAGAAGTTGGTCAGGTGTGACTAACCAGGACTAGTTTAAGTTGACCTCTGTTATAGAAGAAAATAGCATGAAGAAAAGAGCCTTTCCAGAGGTCCTCTGTTACAGTGGATATGGCCGTCGCCGGAGCAATACGAAGCGTGTCTAATAACTCTCGTTCACCGTGGGTGGTTCTCATCCTTAAATAAAATATAGACATAACCAATATGAGACGAAAAAAAAAGCCATAATAATAAGCTCCGCTCTTTATGAAGAAAAACGCAAATTGAGGCAACCATACAATTAAAATTATTGGATAACGAATGATGACGGTTTTGCAGAACGAGTTGTTTAGTGAGTGAGAGTTCAAGCTGTCTAAGCAGGATTCCGATCGCCAGCTCTCGATAACAAGTACATAACGTTTTCAGTATTTTCTACTGTAGGTTTAAATTATAGACAATAGTTTTAAAGAATAATGAATCGACTTCAGCCAGTACAAGCCGCCCCCGCCCATACGATTTTCTTGAAGTTCCCCTCGATTTATCGGTTTTGCTATCATCAGACCTTGATTTCCTTAGAAACCTTCACTTTGGAAATATAAATATTTGGAAATATTTTTTATTTATTTTCATTCCAACAAAAAAAAAAACCAAAATTGGTTCATAAACGGCGAAGTTATCCACGAACAAATATAAAAAGCATATGTACGATCGAATTGTAAAAAGGCAAATTTTTTGCTGAAGTCACCGAAAAAATGGCTTATTGCTATCAGAGTTTATTAAAAAGCAGTCGACTGGCATTCAAGAACATTCATCACACAGACGTATGTTCCGGTATGATACACTGACATATTTTATGAAATGAATCAAAGGGATGACTACGACAGGAATGTGTCAAATGTCAAAGTCCTTCATTTCCTCCCTGCTCCTGCCTACTGTAATCATGTCACTTTGATAGTGTGGATCCAACAAGTACCCTTCTACGCTGTAAGGGACAGAAAATGTTATCGTTTACTCTTTCACGCCAGCGTGTTTTTCATATTTTTATCTCGTTTCATGATTATTCGTCGTCTGTTTCAAATTGCAAGTCTAGTAAAGTTTTATTAGCTATAACGCGCGTTTACTAGCATTTTTTCGTTCCCGTGGGAATTTAGGGATAAAATCAACAATGTTATGTACCCTAAAGCTTTCCTCGATAAATGATCTATTCAACACAAAAATATTTTTTCAATTCGAACCAGTAGTTCCTGAGATTAGCGCGTTCAAACAAACTCTTCAGCTTTATAATATAAATATAGATGTGAGGATTTGGCTATCTAAAGGTTATGGATTCGAGTTAGGCTATTGGCCCTGAAGAATGTCCTCTCGGTGCTTCTAGAACCAAACTGAGATTTGTAATCTCTGCCTACCACTCCGAGAGACAGGCGTGAAGTTGAAGTGTATGCATGTACATCTTGTGGCACAAAATTAGCCTACACCTAATTTTTTTGCACTTTCTGTTCATTCAGTACATATTTCTTCTTTGACTGCACTTTTTCCAAATATTTTTTACCATAGCCAATAAGAAGCGATGAATGGAAATAGTGAAACAAGATTTATGTAACAAAACGCTGCATGGTGCTGGGCGGGTACTGGACATCTAGAGGACATTTTTAGGCTCCGCCCGACGAAAGCACTATGTGAGCCCCAGATGAATGAAAAATATTGTGTACGCTGCAGTGATCGAGTAACGACTTAAATATAGCTTTACTTCATCATCATCATCAGCCACATGATGTTCATTGCTGGACGAGGGCCTCCTCCAATTATTTCTATAATCATTTGGGGGACAAATGCCAATAATCGCCACGCTTGACAGGCATGTTGGCGATCGCAGTGGTGTTGCGGTTTAACTCACAAAGAGCGCTGTTGCCCGTCCTCCACTCAGTCGGCGGCCCTCATAACGACCTTATAGAAAAGTTGAGCTAGGGTGGTGACACATGTATTCTATTCGCCGGCAAATTTGCCGTCACCACACGGCAAGCTTTCCCCACTTTTCATTATTTTTCGACAATATAAACTAAGGCTAATGATGAATGGCGAAAAGAAACATGTTGCGCCGACCCCATCTAGTGTGGGATAAGGGCAGGAAAATGATGATGATAAACTAAGACTAACGAAATACGGATCCAGAAAATTCGTGAAACGCGAACGAACGTGCGACCATTTCAAAACACAGACTAATTATAAAGTGTACGTCACAGCGGGGCATTTTTGTGTTATATTTTTTTTAACCTACTACCTATGTTATTTTTTTTTGTGTTTTTATTTCACAGCAAAGTGTTACCCGTCGAATGATACAGAATCAGAGGCTGACATTAATTGACACTAAAACATGGTCTTTAATGAGCAGAGTTGTAAGCGATTATGCCATAAAACGCTACATTGTCGTCACCATTAGCCGGCCTGTTTACTGGGGTCTGTAGTAAAATTAATTAAAGCTAAACTTATTGGAGCCCCTGTTCTGGACCCTATTAGACGTGTGAGATACAAATAAATCACAAAAATGTAAAATGTAGGATGTGTTATTTAATTGAGTTCTGTCTTTACTAGAGATAGAAGAAGCGTCTTTTTAATAAGAATGTAAATTCACAAGTGTTTATTAATGGGGTTGTAAAAAAAAATAATTAAGGATTGTTTAAGCAGTTGTGGACAGAATCGAGGTTTGTAAACTATTGCTTAAATTAAAAGTAGCGTCTGTGGTCCAGTTGGTCGGATACTTGACTTGTAACCGGGGTCCCGGGTTCGAGTCCGGCTACTGGACGTGTATCAATGGGACTCTTTTTCAGAGCCTATGTACGCAACGCAACGCTCGTACGGTGAAGGACAACATCGTGATGGAACCGGCACACCACAAGGTGTGTGAACCCTATAACGGCGATGGGCTCACCCCCTGTCACGTTGGGTTAAATACGCTTGGTGAACCGTGAGTACTTAGCTTTAGCAAGTGCCTCTGCCTACCCCTCTTTGGGATTAAAGGCGCGAAGTGTGTTATATATTTATTTATTATTTTAAAAGTATTTAAATTTCTTACTTCAGAATTGTTGTACGTAAGACTGTAGTTCAGTTTGTTTTTCCAGTGAGAAGGTATACAATGTTCGAAACGCAAAACTAGAATATAGAATAAACATCACCTGATAAAAAGTTCAATTTGCATAATAATAAACTACACTTAAAAAATCTGAAAGCAGACGTTATGAAATAGTCTATATGTTCTAGTAGGCATCAAGTAATTATTTACGATTAAAAATATAAATAATGTGTATTATAGGTACATAAAAACGTAACAAAAATATCATTTGTAGTTTGTTAACGTAACCTGAACCCTAAACTCTTACATGTTAAAAAGTAATCCATTTACCTATTGACTATTTTCGACCAATGACAGTATTATTTTATGATCCATAAAAAAGCTATGCATACCTAGACGTCGAAAAATCATGCAAAACATACTCATAACCTGTCACTACAATTTAAGCTCTGCCAACAATTTTATTTCCAATGCTATCCGGTTCATTAGACCACCCGAGTACGCGGACACTAAAATATTTGTACAAATTAAGGGTCTTTATTAAATCGGTTTATATTAGTGTAAGGAGCTTGCTCACCTAGATCAATGTCAGTGTGGACGTGACTTTATAATCTTGGGGGCTTTACATCGGCTTCTGGATTAATCCTGTTTAAAAGGCCAGAAGCTCTGCATACATTGTTGAGGAAACTGATTGCTGTTGATGTAATTTGTTATATCTTCGATTTCTAGGAACTCTACCTACACCATTTGGAGTCATTCAAGCTACTAGTCAAGTAATATTTTTTTTAAAACAAAATGTACAGTCGTTTGATCACCATTCTGCCTAATGTTAAGTAGCGATGAGAGAGAGAGCACTGCTGCCCGTCCTCAGGAGATTTCCCTTTGTCGCCTCTTATGACCATGACGGGAAAAGTTTTTTTCTTTTTATCACTATGAACAAGCGTTTGACCACCATACTGCCTAATGTTAAGTAGCGATGTGTTCTACGATGGAGCACCCTTGTTCATTAGGTACCTATTTACCCGCGACTTGACCTTCAGACTATAGGTACTGCACAGGAAACACAGACTCCGGCAAGGCATTGCGCATCCTGGACCGCACTATGAAAGTAGACGCAAACCGTAATTTTGAGTTTTGGAGAAACGTTTTTTGTTTATGGTTTTCAAGTACAGATGTAGTAGTGTAATAATATCGAATATTAACACATTGGCGGACAGTAAAACAGACAGTAGACACAATAGATGTTTTATTGTTCTGACGCCTAAGGCGTTTACTGTCCGGAAAAGAGTTAATTGTCCTTCACTGTCTCTGTTTTCTCAGTAACACGTTATTAATTTATAGCAGTTTCAGTATCAATTTATATTAAAAATTACTACCACCTTTTTGTAGACGTCTACTTTCATAGTGCGAACCGCCAGGATGTGGAATGGCTTGCCGGAGTCTGTGTTTCCTGAGCAGTACAGACTGAAGGTCTTCAAGTCGCGGGTGAATAGGTACCTAATGAACAAGTGTGCTCCATCGCTCCTTAACATCAGGCAGGATGGTGGTCAAACGCTTGTTCATTGTGATAAAAAAAGATCCATAACTCCAAAATTAACGTTTTTCTCATAAACACTTCTTACCTTTTTATCTTCTTAGGGACTGAATTTTGAAAAAGTCTTTCTTATAAACATCATAAAAGAAACCCCTGTGAACAATGTCAGATTTCTAGGGTTTGGGCTGGGCGATGAATGAATCAGTCAGGGCTTTGAGTTTTATATATACTGCGGGTAAAAGGACCCCGAGCAATGGTCTTAGAAACATTGTTGGGCTCGTCAATATGAACAACTTTTGCATTGTCGCCATACAATGCGGGGAAATAAAATAAAACTTGTTGATCTTCATACAAAATGGCGATTTTCTGCCTAGAGAGATGACATGTTAAGCTAGCAATTTCAGCATTTTCACAAAACGGCTGTATGAACTAATAAAGTGTACAATTATCATTATGAAATTACGTTTATTACAAAAATAAACTTTATTTCATAATACATTTTATAACCGCGGAATATATTGAAAACATTAATTGCTATCGTTTTTATCGCAATAAATTTACCATTAAAATTACATGAAGCACGTAGGTAAGTGCACTTTCGACTTCATGTAAATTAATTTAATAAAATAAGATATCAATTTAATGAGTCATCAAGTCAAATGTTACAAGTTAGAATGGTACTTAAAATAGGTATGTAACTAAGCGCTAGGTTATTTTTCCCGGTGGTTAATGTAAAATATGCTCTATTTGGCTGTGCTTAAGTAACAAATCAACTTGGAACCTTTCATTGTAGGTTCAACATTAAAACGGC
Organism: Conopomorpha cramerella; assembly: GCA_012932125.1. Taxonomy (NCBI): domain Eukaryota; kingdom Metazoa; phylum Arthropoda; class Insecta; order Lepidoptera; family Gracillariidae; genus Conopomorpha; species Conopomorpha cramerella. Next base: position 27,862 of record SJJU01004966.1, read on the forward strand.
TCTTCTACTGTACATACTGTGTGTAAAAGGACCCCGAGCAATGGTCATGGGGAGATGACATTTTTGCATTTCCCCACTTTGTCTCCATAGTAAAAGTTGTTCATATTGACCAGCCCAACAACGTTTCTAAGACCTTTGCTCGGGGTCCTTTTACACTCTGTATACAGGTTGACATTAGTTTGGCACCGAACAACTAAGAAAATGCTCTATCAGTTTTGATGACACTTCCGGTGCCACTGAAACATCAATAAGGTAAAGTTGTGACAAGTAAATCATGAACATGTCTTATGATATTCATGTGAGTTTCAACCTTGTAGACAAGATTAAATTGTACCTATGTACAAGTCGACAAGGATCTTTTGTCGCGTGGTTAAAAAGCACCCAATTTAAGCTAATCGAGTGTTTTGATTTATCAATCACAGTAGGTACAAGTAGGTAGAAAGAAAAGAAGACAGAAATACAGGATTGGTGAAAAATAACATTCAAGTGCTTGTCGCCCCGAACATTACAAAAGTGGCCACTAGATGTCGCCAGCATTGTAATGTGGAAATTATTACAGATGTCATACTTCAGTTCTGTCATAATGAACAAGTGAACGTTGCGCGATTTCATCCGTGCATTTTCAGTTTTTCATGCAAACTATTCTAATCAATTCATATACAGTAAACATTTGTTTACTATTATTATTTGGGAATCATCTATACCTAGTACTCTGGGGCCTGGTAACCATTTTTGAGACGTCGAATGGAAGTACTGTTGCAATAGCAAAATTGATACCCTTGACTTGTATCGGGCTAGCGGTTGATTTAAATGCATGAACTATTAGGTACAAATGTAAAAAATTACACACTGCACAGAAAGAAAATAAAACACCTGCTTGTGTTTATTTTTTAAACGCAACTAAAAAGAATGCGAAGACCAACGATCGTAGAATAAAGTATGTATTGTATCTTTTTCGTTTTCAACTATCATTGACTTATATTTTTTTTTAGAAAACTCCGAATTACAAGAGGTGACATTATCACATTTTCCATTTCTTCCATGTAACCTTTTGCTGGTGTTTGTATACATATGTCTGACTACCCCATTGAGACGTGTTTTTAGTATCATTCGTATTAAACAATCCACCAGGCTAAAATATTTTAATTTCTAATTTGAATGAAAGAAAAAACTTCCATCACCACGCGTCTTAATCTTTTAAAGCTTTTGCTATTAAGAATTCGTAAAGTAGCGAAGTTTTATGTACACAAACGGCACACTAGCGTCGTGTGCGCGAACATTACGAGGGAGTAATATCATAGCATATTTTATAGTGCAAGCATCCCGATACTCATAATAGTGACCACCCACCCGGCCCATTAACCGTGGCCCCGCCCCGTGCGCCCTGGGGGCCCCGCTGGGGCCGTTCGAACATCTAAATATGTGTACATAATATCCCTAACTTCGCGCCTGCTGCACCGACCTTATGGCGAGCACATCCATTTATAATACACGGCACTAGCTTATCGTGGATCCCATACCAATTTGGTCAAAAATTGAACCAGAGACATTTTTTTGGGTTTAAAGGGTCCTTAATAATGTTCTTTGGGCATTCTCAGAAAATAATTTAAGTATCTTCTAGTATATCGTGGGTACAAAATGTCTTTACCTTCGCGGTATAGAACCAAGACACTGGACGCTTTAACAACACGACCAAAGGACCGTCCTCAAAATTAGAGTAAGAGATTTTTTTTATTACTGAGTCAGAAAATATAGCATGATTACATACATACAGACATACATACACTTCACGCCTGTCTCCCAGAGGGGTAGGTAGAGACTACAGATCTCCATTTGTCACGATCCTGACATACCCCTTTCGTTTTTTATTACTGAGTCAGGACATCACCAATCTGGTCTTTATATGTCCTTCTGGGGCGACCTCTACTCACCCGGCCTATTACATCACCCATATAAATCTCTTTCGTCAATCGACTGTCATCCATTCTCTCCATGATTAGCATACTATATTGTATTGCAATGTACAAAATAACTGAACTCAGACTTGACACTTACTGCTTCAATTTGAGAAAACACTAGACACCTAAAACACTCAAACAAATCAATCTCTTGTTTTAATAGAGCTTTTTCATCTCGAATCGGGGTAGGCAGAGACTTGCTATACTGTTTATAGGTTCGAAGTCCATCCCAACATGGTGCGGGGGGTTAGCACCGTTATACGGTGTTAACATTTTTTGGTATGTGATTTTAAGACCAATATCTTGGCGGTTTCTATTTCTCTATTTTATTCTAACTAAAAGGTGAAATAATCTACTATCCAAATAATTATGTGTGACCCTCGTTCGTGGCAAAGTCAGAGAACGTCTCGTGTTATAATTTTGATAATAATTTTACCCGTACACCAATTTACGTGACGCCCCGACTTGTGATTAGGGACCTGAGTGGCTTCGCTCAGCCAAAGGAAATAGGCACTAAAAATAACAACATTTTTAAGACTAAATTTCTGTAATTTAGCCTTTTGAGTTATGATGATTGAGTTATCATGGCATTATTGTGTGTTTAACGTTTTTTTTCTTTCTTTGTGTGTTCCCAGTTGCAGGAGAAAACGTTCAGGTTCATTAGCGATGAGAGCTGAATACTCAGGTGTGTTGATTCGTGTATCCTCGTGTATGGTCTTTATTATATGGTCATTATTTGGTTGTTGGTACGGCACTCGTTTACTATAAATGCTTAATTAAATCTGACTATCAGCTAAGATAGGTAATCGGCGCGTTCATAAAATGTTTGAGTACCCAATTAGTTACATACTTAAATTTTATTATAGGACGTGTACCACGCGGCTTAAACGTTCGACCGGAAAATATTAAACTTATATTGATGAAGAAAAATCAATATGCCGTATAATTAATATCAATTTCACGCTATTCACCGTGGGCAGACGCAAAAATTTCCGGCCACAATGACATTACCAACGTCTGTCTTTTCATTTGCTTACTATCATAATATTATATCGATGGTTTTATAAAGTAATAGTAGATGAAATATAGCTGTATTTTGATTACTATAATACAACAAATTTGCCAAAAACAATCTTCATCATATTCATGATTTTACATGTTCGTTTTTTAGCCAAAAATAATTCAGTCAACTTTTTGAAAAATGAAAGAATCTAATTTCAGTACATTTGAAACCGATAAACAGTTTGCCTATATATTGGCGCTCGATAAAATTTTAATTAGTCTAAACACAGAGAGTCTTCCATGGATATTTACAATGTCTCGCCAAAATTTCGGTAGAATCGATATAGAGAGATGAGAGAGATCTTTGACAAAGTTCAAACTAATATCAAGGATGCGTACCTAGAAGCTACTAAAACAAAAACAAGAATGACAAAGTGCATACACAGATATCATTTCCAACTACCTCTATGCAAGACTCTTCAGTGAAGTGTTTGAAGTACCCACTAAAGTTAGGTACATTTCTAAACAAAATGCTGATGAACTTGAAGTTGTTTGATGTTATGACTGAGTCGGGGCTGTGAGTGGCGATCACTCAATTAATTCAGATGAATCAAAGTTAAGTTGAAGCTGTTATTGTAGGCATTGAGGGGTCTTTATTTTATGCAGTGAACACTAAAGGTATAATAAATGGAAAGTGCATTGTTGTAGGGGATTAATTTTCTACAGTAGGTTTTCGTAGTTGAATATTTTAAAGAAATATTTAGTTTTTATATTTATTTAGTCACGTTTGACACTTAGAAGTATTATCAACAGATATATATTTCAGTTTTCTTATGTTTTGATAAAATAAGTCTCCAAAGTTTATCATCATCATCATCATCAGCCCATATTTTCCCACTGCTGGACATAGGCCTCTCCAATTGCAAGCCACTGTGATCTGTTTTCGGCTTCTCCAAAGTTTATACCTATCGTAATATATCTACATTCTTACAGTCACACGTGATAATTCATGTATGTCTGGAACGTTAATTCTCTTAGATCTTAAACCGCATTCACCTAAAGAACACATGTAATGCAAAATTCGCACAACTCTTAACAGCGATAAAAAATATCTACTCACCGATCTCCCAGCGTTATTGTTATGCATATTGATTCTCGACTGTAGATCGTCGACTTCCTCTCTCACGTCGAGAAATTTCTTGGAGAACTCCATCCCGTAGGCCAGGTTGTGCGAGCACCCGCTCCATTCCCATTTGTTGGCCTTCGCGCGTCCGCGGGGGTCGTGCGAGGCGCGGTAACCCAGCGGGTCGCAGCCGCAAGACAAGAGACGACCTTGAGCACACGCGCGAGCCACTGAGTGAGCCACCCCGGCCGCCGTCAGCGCGTACAGGAACGACGTCTCACGGAAACCTGCGGGATAATATACACGCATAATTCCTAGATCCGTTTTAGCCTGACAGTTCGAGTTTAGATGAATGCATTGCAAGAGTATTACAATAATAAATAAATTAAAAAAAATACAGTTCACGCCTTTTAATCCCAAAGCGGGGTAGGCAGAGGCACTTGCTAAGCAAGTGCCCACGGTTCACCAAGCGTATTTAACCCAACGTGACAGGGGGTGAGCCCATCGCCGTTATAGGGTTCACACACCTATGTGGTGTGCGGGTTTCATCACGATGTTGTCCATCACCGTACGAGCGTTGCGTTGCGTACATAGTCTCTGAAAAAGAGTCCCATTGGTACACGTCCAGTAGCCGGACTCGACCCCGCGACCTCTACAAGTCAAGTATCCGACCAACTGGACCACAGACGCTATCACAATAATGTATTTTTCAAAACCTAATATCCCACTTAACGACTGTATTATATATTACGTATATTTCGTATAATGTACAAAAAGATATAAGGCGTAACATTCCATGTATCTAGGTACATTTTACATAGGTCAATTTTGATTAAATTAAACGACATACCACGTGTTTTCTATTATGTGTAGGTACATGTTGTGTCATATATTGTATGTAAAATTTTTAGACAAAGTCATCCTTTAAAACCTTCTGCCACAAAATATTACACTTAAACCAGAAAAATACAGATTGTATAATTATTCACATTTTTATAAAATTATCTAACGTCACGTCACATAAGTGCATTAATAAGTAATAAAATACACGACGTCGCGTACAAAAATGCGGATAAATCTGCAAACAATTTATCCTTTTCATTGCAATAAATTAAAATACTGCATCCATTCTCCAGATGCGAAGATAACTTACAGTCTTCAAACAATGTAATCTTTTTGCCTTTACCGGACTATCTATTAGCATTTGACTAAGGCAAGGTTGAACTTTAATTGTATTGGGCAGCTCTTGAAGATATTCTAACAATTTCATTGTAAAACATTCAATGGGGATAACGTTAAAAGCCGGATAATTTGAAAGGTTGCTATTATAGAAATATGTTGGCTATCAGTATCTAATGATCGTCAATTAAAGGGGGAGTCCGCAGGGACCAAAGGCAGCACCTGCGTTACTCCTAATGCATTGCACGACGCTGAAATTGTTATTGATCACTTAGGAATGTATCATTTGCGAATGGAAAACCTTCTGTACCTACCGATGATAACTATGTCTTGAGACACCGCAGTTATTTAGGATAACGATTCAACATAAAATTCTCATTGGATTCCAGCTTGTGAATAATTTTCTATATGAATGCAAATCTAGTATGATGCTACGAGAATTTTATCTCAAGAATATTATAATTTAATCGCATGTTTTCCGAGGCTAATTATTGTGTGTTATAATTTTCATAATTGAAATGTCAAATGGTACCTCCCAACGATGCAACCGGTGTCCAACAAGAAAGCTATTCCGATGTCGTGCCCATCAGAATCGATTACGCGATATCAAAATAATCGAATGAATTCGATTGTGGCATTCGATTAATTCGTAGATGGGAATTTGGTTTATCAGAACGGATTACTGTTCGTCTGGACCGGGCTTAATTGACAGGGCCGATACGTTTATTAATTTGATGGGTTTTAAATGACCGACGTTACCTACAAGAAATATGGGTATTTTATGGGTCAAATAAAAGGATTTTCTGTTTGAGTAGGTATCACTTTGTAAATTCTATGTTAACATAAAAATACTTGTTTTGGTAACGGGACATTCTAGCTTTGTTTTCGATGTGAAGGTGATACGTTCTCAACATTAAAGTCCGGATAACTCGTGTCCGATTCCTGTTTTCATCTATCTCGATCCAATTCGGTTTGTATAGTCTTGATTGCCAATTCAACCGTTCCCCGTCTCGAATCCGAGCTCAAAATCCGTCACCGTGGGACATCAAATCAGTCCAGCATTCCTTCCCCGATGGTATCGCCACGAGAACGTCGCATGTATGTCACTCATTGCCCCTACCATGGTATTTCGGTGGCGACGCATTTGACAGGTGAAGAAATACAAACGAAATGTTTGTTTCTTCATATCGCTTTGATGCATACACAAAGCTCATGGTAGGGACACGCACAGTACAAGGACCTACCGAATATGGTTATGTTATTGTTTATTTATAAACTGTCTTCTCGAATGACGCACTCTTACCAAATGGACGATGACAAATTTATATTTGTCCATGTGTTGAGCACCGATAGAATCGATGCGTGTCGATTTATAGTTCAACACAAATGATCGATTTTCGTGTGCGTATGGCGGGTTTATGACTGTGACGGTAAAGTTTTACGGTTATAGAAGAATTATTCAGTATGTGCAGGGCGGCCCCGATTGTTGCAAACGACATTTCTAAAGCGGCCAGAGTTACGCGCGCACGCCGAAAAGGGCTGTGATTGACTGTTATTATTTTCAATACATACCTACATACGTTACGCATAGTGGCCGGCCTTGGAATCCAGCTGCAAACCATCATCTCCCCCGTGCGTATCATACTTCAGTGTCAAATTGACGCAATTAGACCCCATAACGTTTTTTTCGAAATCTCCAATCAAATCCCCGAACTCGTCCTTGGAGACATTCGTCTTTTCTTTATCTCCGCCTTTTTCCGTCCGAAATCTCTGAATTTCGATCGAGTGACAGATTTTAAATTCTTACCTTACACTTGTTCGTTTATTTTTTTGGCGATGTTTGTTTTAATAATGCATGACATGTAATTATTTTCGGTACGAGTAGGAAAAAAAAATGTCCCTTGAGTTACGGTATTCAAGGATCGCAGCATCGCCTTTTACGGAGGTTGCTTTATTTATTAGTGATTTAATGCCGTTGTCGTCTCAAAATCATAAAAGACCGTAGATATATTGTCAAGCGCTGCTGTATACATAATTTAGAACTGTGACTTTGTTCGGTGGAAGTGAGATATTTTGCAATGTATTCACATATGTGCATCGATGGGTGCGTCTGGGCAGGTTGCTTAACTGTCGCAAAAAGCATCACTTGTCGAGCTAATTACTTATACTTGTCCGTCAGTAGGACAGGCGGGGACGCCGCGACCGCAGCGCCACCTCGTTTCTTCGAAGCGACGACGGATTAAATTGGCAAATCTCCATTCGGGCCATGTATGGAAGGTGGTAGCAGCAAAAAGTCACGAGCGTCTCCTAAGTAAATACAAATTTCAATTATCATTTAGCTTTTTATTTGTCCTTCGATTGTTAATTTACAAAATGTATAGTGCAGTTAATGCTGACGTTTACTTAACGAATGTGCATATTGATAGGTTTTTCGTCGGCAGCCAGCGGTGGTCGTCTTTTTCCGTGTTGTGTAACATGGTTTTTGTTGGTCGCTCGCCACGGCGTCGCCGGCCTCTGCGATCGAGTTTATAGTGATTTACGGATGGTCAGTTGGCGATCGCCAGCAGTTTTTCGTGACGTTTCTCGCCTATAAATCTGGCGCCAAAATGAATGAACTCGCGTCAAGTTTTTCTTGCCACTGAAAGTGGTTATTCATTGATGGACGTGCCGGGAGGAACACTTCAAGCGTTGACAGGTCTTTTTCACCTATATGTAACTACCCTTAAACGATTTCAGTTTTCTCTGGTAAGGACCAGACACATTGGCAGTTCTTTCTGGTATCGTGCAGCGTAATGTTTTCCGTAGGATGTACGTCGATATGGTCAATGGGAAATAACTGAATGAATAACAGTTACTTTGTAGTTAATGGGTGTCTCATACCTCGCAAGAACTGTTCATTGACTGTTTGAGAGATATTGTTTGACGCGCAAAAGTGATTGAAGATGATTAGGGTTTTTCCTCCATGACTCCCTCTAATGACTACGCCTCGTTTCCGTTGTGCATTTAGATTAGGGTATTATGATTCTAAAAAAATATATTAATTTTGATACCTCAACCCGAATGCCTATTTAGCGGGTATCGCATGGGCATTGTAATATGGGTTTTAAGTAGATTTTTAGGGTCAGATTTGGCTCGGTCCGCAGTTTTCGGACCAATTAGGCCTCATACGGCCGTCGACTGCGGGTCCGGTCGCGGTGTGGCGAATCGCTAATTGCCGAATGTGCCGATAAGTTCGGAGTGACGTCATACGCCACGTATGTACAGTCAGGCTCAGAATATGCGTTGGCCTGTCAGTACACGTATGTTGCAAAGTGGCGTAGAGGTGGTTAAGATGGTGCCGGCACAAACCACGTGCACGATTCGCAGCCACTTCTCGTTATGAAAAAGCGACGAGACTAACCTTATTGAGGCTTAATTGTTCACCCCAAAAGAGGTCATATTGCACCTATTGTATACGTTAAATCGTCTGATCTGTCGCTGCTATTCATCGATAAAGCCGCCTTCAGCATCTGGAAGTTGCTGTTTTTAATTGGGTCTGGTAAGGGTCAACGTTTTACTCAGATCTTGGTGTTAATTTTTAATTTTAACCGCTTTTGTTGGCCAGTAATTTGAGTAGAGCTCGGCATTTGGTCGAGCTTACGTTTTATAATGAGTTTCACTTGCGGTTTGTTACGACTCCACAACTGATTTCACAACAATAAACCATTAAAGTAAAGAAAGATTCGGAAGCCGCGACTTGGTAGTGGCTTCTTATGAATGCGCGTGCGTTTCCAAAAAAAAAAAAAAGATGAAATGTCCTAAAAGTCAAATCACACGGTGTCATCACGTCGAAAACCGGGAACTCGAAGATATTCAAAACTTTTTATGTCGTCTTTTGTGTGTTTTTTTCTCACAGCATCAGCCACGACACGAAGCGGTAACGCACCGACGATCTTATCTCACCCATTAAGAGGGTTAAACGCAACCTTTGTATTAAGACATTTTGACACATACCGGCTTGGGAGATGCGATTGTTGTTTTAGGGCTAAGCCACGACAAATCCTGTACAATGCTCGTGGTTTTCACACTCCGCTGACAGGTTGCAATTATTTCGTAAACTGCCAAAAATATAGATGTGTCATTGCGAGGGCGGCGGCGGCGGCGGCGCGTTCCCACGAGCGCGGATGGCGCCGATAAGAAGCGCCTGCGCCATCGTTTCGCAGCATCGCGGCGTTATAGCCACGTAGCCGTCGTCAGTGGCCAAGAATGTTGATATAAAACACCAATAAACGTCACTATGTTTTTGTTATAAAACAGCAATAGAGGCCCCACGTCACGTCCGCGGCGCGGCAGGAGATGTGTATCGACGGCTGCGCACCACCCTGCCTACGAGGCTCGCCGCGTCGAAGGCGAAAGTGTGAACACTTTAATGACCGACGCTTGGTCGAATGGCCGCCGAGCGAATCGCTGTGTTTTCGTCGACAATGGTCTCATTAGCTGTACAAAAGTCATTAAATGGTTGACAGAGGGTCATTGTGTGAGCGTGACTCGGTCACAAGCGCGTTAACAACGCGTGGAGGATCGCGGGGAAGCGGAACGGATCGGGTGCTCTATCCGCCGCGTCGCCCGCGCATTCTTCCCTCCCATCACATCACAACGGGCAAAAAACCAACGGTCCATGTTCACAATCATTATTATCTTTCTTCGTCGATCATCGATCGCTATTATACTATTTAAAAGCCTCTCGATTTGTTCTACGGTGGGTTTTTTTCCACGACTTTCATTCTCTCGTCGACGGATCTATTCCGAAACGAGACTCGCCTAACAATGGATATGTTAAGAATGATGTTTAAGTGTTTAGTTACGCTATTTTTTCACGAATTTTCAATTTAAACACAGTCGTGCCGGTTAAGGGCCCGGAAGGTGTCGTCACGGACGTTATCCGTGAACGCTGGATGTCCGCGGCACTCAATGGACACACTCAAATGTTTTTCAAACAATCTGCATTCATCGCTCATCCGTCGATTACTTTTATTCGTGTTTGACAGTTTGATGTGTGATATGCTCATTCCGCATGACGTTTCCCTAAACTATAAACCTGAAATAATGCGGTCGTCGTCGTCGTTGATAAATCGTCGATTAATCATGATTCGGACAGTCGGCCGAGTCGTGTTGAGAAAATGGAGAAATTCCAGCATATGTCGGGAGGCAATCCCATTTAAGATATTAATTGGTTGTGTATTAAAGGTTGGTGTGGGGCTTGCGCGCGCGGCGGCGGCGGGGACGGCGGCGGTGGCGGCGGCGCGGACCCACAGCGGCGCGTGAAATCGCAGGCCGCGCCAACCACACACCTGGACAACGGCTTATTATTTGTTGTCTTCTCACTCATCCTCCATGCTCGTAAATTTCCCCGTCAACGTGTGAGATGATTGTCTCACAATGGCCCGGACGGTGGGGGGAGGGGATCTTTTCACACCCGACCCACCGGTAAACAAAAACCACGAAAAAATACCACAGACGTCTCTTTCCCGACTCTTGATAATACGCGTGAATAATCTCAATAGTAATAAATTGGGATCGCAATGGCCCCGCGCGCGGCTCTCTCGCCGTCCGTTCCCTTCCATTCGTCGGAAATCATCGACTTTATATCGATATTCAGAAATCGTTTTATCGGACTGGTTTTAGCATTGTATCGATGCAACTAATTGCAGCCACCTACGCTTCAAAGGTGTCTTTTCTGTGGAATGCCACTTTTATGTCTGTATTAACAGCCGAGTCGAATAATTAAAATCGTTATGTTGCATGAAAGTTGCCTGCAGGTTTCTTGTAAGACGTTGTTGATTGTTTTTAGATATCGCCTTTTGATTTAGTGCAAGCAATGGAACGTGGTTTATTAAAAACGTTTAATGAAGATAGATTGCGGGGTTTTATCCGACGCTCGCGAGTATATTTTATGTGGCTTTTTGTGCATCAATCTTAATGCCTTTGTTCGTAAACGTAATTATGGTATTACTGTCATAAACTACATTCTTTCCTATAGCAGCTCGGTCGGACCGCTCACTCGCACACTGGGCTCACTTTATGCCCAAGACGGGTTTAATCTCGTGTCTTGATTTTCTTATTGGTTTTTGTTTTATATGTTGTATCAGTCATTGAAGTTATTACGACTGCGTAAGTACATCGCGTTAGTTCTGGAGACTAATGAACAGTGCTGATGTAGACGATTATGATCAATAATAAAAGGTTGAAGTACTTGTGGAAGAAATTTCTGTGTGCTTAAGATGTGAGGGTTACAGATTATGACAGACGCAAAGTTTTCGAGCGCTGTCATTTGGTATTGCTCTTGCAGTTTATAGGTATTATTTGGTGTTGAGTCATTAGGAATACCATGGCATCTAAAAATTGTTTACTTTACGTGACAGGGACAGTGCTAGATGAATGGTATAGCTATCACTGTCACTCATTATTGGTAAGAGGCCTGGTTTTGTTGCGATGGTGTCTTAGTAATAAGAGCTAATGTTAACAGCTCCAGCGAAGCTTAGAATGTACACATGACAATGTAGGTAGCATACGTGATATACACACATAGATATCATATAATGACCACTGCTGGACTAGGGGCTCCCCCAATGATTTCCGTCATTTGGGGTGCAATGCCAATAATCGCCACGCTTGGCAGGCGGGTTGGCGATCGCAGTGGTGTCGTGGTTTAACTTAAAGAGAGCGCTGCTCTGGAGAGCTCCCTCGGTCGCCTCTTACGACCGCACATGACGGGAAAAGTTGGGCTGGAGTGGTGTATTCTATTCGCCGTCACCACACGGCTGAGGTAAGTTCGTAATTTATTTTTATTGTTTATTCGAAGAGAAATCTATTAAAATACGAGTACCATCTGATGCTGATAAGTAAATAATTCTTGTTGAATGTGTGATTTTATATGTGAAATGGGAGTGCAAATGTATGTCGGTTTTTCTATCAGGGTAACGCTACTGAACGAATTTTGACAAAAATTGGTTGGGAGATAGATAATCTAGATCAGGATATTGTATCCCAATATATCCACACGCACGTTTCATTCACCTGGCGTTAAAACGACGGTCGCGGGGTTTATTCTAGGCTCTGAAATAATTATTTAGTGATGACCTGAATAATTGTCTACAACTACTTAGAAGGATTTATTATTTCGTATTTAGCCTTTTCACCGCCAATGTCTTATAAATCATACTCATTAGACAAGTAATAATCATAGACCTCAAAATCGTCTATGATTATTAGAGCAGAACTCAATATCGTGAAAACAAAATTCTGACAATGTCCTGGCGATCAAAAGGTTAAGTAGTAACTAAATCCCTGCCTGCTGTAGTACGAGTATGACTTGACTTGTGATCTTAAGGGAGGTCGCGGGTTCGAGACCGGCTGCAGGACGTGCACAATGGAACTCTTTTTTATTTTCAGAGCCTATTGTGCGCAACGCAACGCTAATACGGTGAAGGAAAACATCGTGATGAAACCCGCACACCATAAGGTGTGTGAACTCTAACAGCGATGCGTTCACCCCCTGTCATGTTGGGTTAAATTATGCTTGGTGAATTGTGGACATTTGCTTAGTGTCTTTGCCTACACCGCTTTGGGATTAAAAGGCGCTAAGTATTTGTGATGAATATACTTTTTAAAACCAAATTCAAAGACATACATAAAGGCACACCCATCGGTCTTTCCCATAACTAGTGGTTGACTGCTAGAAAATGCTTTAGTATTAAGTCCGCCATGTGTACTTTTTGTGTGCATTAAAGTGTTTTAAATAAATAAATACATCATCTGACGCATAACGTCCACTGCTGGACGATGGTCTTCCCCAATTTCCATGATCAATTGGGGGGAAATGCCAAAGACATTAAGTTAGAGTTTAAAACTCACCTCTCTTCATAATACCGCTGGAATGTGGATTACTCTGCTTCAGCACCAGCGAGGAGCAGTTCCACCTGTGCCAGCGGAACTGATGCTGGCACTCCTTCACGGCCAGCTCCAGGCCCTCGATGGCAATGGCTGCGGCGTCAGGCGACTCCAGGCACAGGCGACGCTGCTGCCGCGACAGGCCGCCCACCAGACGACACGCTAGCAGGGAATCCACGTCCAGCTGGGCTGAGGTCAAGCTGGTTTTGCAGCTGAAACAAATATGTGGCTGTTGAGGAAGTCACTGTATAAAGTGAGTGCTGTACCATCAGCTCATGTACTTTTTATCCTTCTCTAGTCCTATACTGAATGAGTGAGACAGAATGACAAAACTGCATGCAATATATTCTAAACCCAAATCAAATGCGGTTCAATTTTGAACTATCTGTACCGCGCGGTGTTACTCACGTTTTGTTTTTCGATTCCATGGGAATTAAGAGATAAAATATAGCCTACGTTTTACAGGGATAATGCACTAATGGTGATAGAATTATCGAGATACGTCCATTAGTTTCTGAGTATATTCCCTACAAACATCCGTACAAAAGTAAAATTATTTCCTCTTTATAATATTAGGTATAGATGGGCAAGTGTTTTAATGGCCAAAAGGTATCATATGCCCACCGCTATCCATCAGTGATTTTGAAGATATACCAGGATCAACTTCAGTTGTTAGTTGTATTTCAAATGGGTACCTACGGAATGAACGGTTTTAGTAGACCCGAATATTTCCTACCAAATTTCGTAGTAGATACCCTGGGTAAGGAAAAAGACGATAATATTTTATTCACAAATTCCCTCATTCGGAGATCAGGAACATTAGGTACCTATGTATTGTAAATTTTCAGGGAATGGAATGAACTGTAACACGGAGGGTTATTGTGACAGTAAATTATAGGTACATGTTTATTTGAATTCTTGAATTAAATTAGCGTTATTCGGTAAATTTTCTGATTCTTGAGTTTTAGGAATTAGACAATGTTGCTATTTTTTGCCAGGTTATAATTCTAGATGTGCTTCGATTAATTTAAGATCAGGGCCGTATACCAGGAAGACTTTTAATTGACAGTTATTATGATAATTAACGCTCGTAATACTTACTAAAAATCTGTATGAAATAGACTCCATAGAGTGTTCCAAAATAAATGTATCGAAGTAGTTTATTAACTTGTGTTGACGCTTTGTTGATACGAATCTAAATTAATAATATTGGCCCATATTATTCGGAACGGATATTTCCATAAAATTAACGTTCAGGCATATTAATGACTTCTTTACGCGGTTCTAGCTAATTAATGAAATGTTCAATAAATTAGAGTCAATTAAAATTTGATTTCACCGCTACAATGTCTTCCTACCTCCCGCGCGATACTGGCCAGTTGGATTTTCGGAATATTTTCGAAATTTAAAACAATTTGTTCGACGCTACACGAACCGTCGTGTCCTCTCGTCGTCGCTTCGAATATTTCAACTATTTTATAATTAACATTGTCAGCCTCCGGGCGATGCTGAAATGACGTTTTTATTACTATACTTTAAAAAAAAATATGCCCGTGTTTACCCATATTGTATTGTAATCTGATGGTATTGCTACATATCTATAGTAATACGTCGAAGTATTGGATCCTTTGTTTGTTTTCCCTTGAATAGGTACCAAAAGTCAAGGACCGATTTAAAGTAATGTTTGAACATTATAATCCTAATGCTAAAATATTTATATTATTGAATCAGATCTGCCTTTCTTCCTGGCATCTTGTAGCCGACTACGGGAGCTGGAGATTTAGTTTTATTTACCCTATGAGCTAGCAAACTGCTAGCTAGCCTGCTAGCTTGTACCTGAAGGATCATAGTGAAATTATTAAGGAGCTGTTATATACTAAACGTGGCCGAAGGTATTGTAAGGTTTGGTCCACCTCGTTTTGGGAATCCCGGAAACGATTGTATCTTATCACAGTGGCGTGCGATTGGAGAGGCCTATGTCCAGCAGTGGACAAATATATCCTTGATTAACATAGTTTACAAGACGTCAAGGATCCGTATGACATACGTGCCAGAGCCGACAGTAGCTTCACACATTACATTCCATCTCAAAGTATTTCGTTCACCTCAAACACTATCTATAAGTTTATTTTATGTGACAATTTTCCCAAAATTAAAGCGAAATCTAAGTGTCACGTTTGCCCAAACACGTCGTTAACCTGACCGAGTGTCACGTCACGTAGTTATATTGTATAGATCGAACGATAACAACCATCCAGATCCCGCCACCAGATGGCGTTAGGCTCCTCGTGAATGAAGGGTCGTGAGTGGTAGACGTGTCGATGTTACCACGTGAACTTTAATGGCCGTAAAGCCATGTTGAAATTGCTCCACTATAGTGTTGAGTGGTGAGACGAACGTGTAAATATTGATCAGTTTTTTTTTGGTCGTTTGGAACGTAAAGGCAGTGCTAGCTGCTATTCTTAAGTGGTGTATTTAAGGTGATGTGGTTTAAGAGACACATTATGGAGGGGAAAACAATTACTCATGCTTAAAGAAATGCGCATTGACATTATATTCAAAGTTTAAAACGGGCAAACAACGAAGGTAAGCTAAATACTTATCTATGGTTAAATTTCGCGCTGTAATACCAGTTTTAAACTTTTAATATAATTACACCCTTGTATCTCTCTATTTCTAGAAATCGCTGTTAAACTAGGCTATAAGACGATTGGAGAGTACAAAAAACTCAATAGCCTTGCTAATCATATCTCTTAAATTAAGATGTAGGCATACTGTCCCTATATAAGAATTCGTTTATAGAATGTTCGAAATTCAAATTGAAACATCAATTTACCGTAAGAAGTTTCAATACATAGAATAAACTGTGACTTTTAAAACAAAACTTCGTGAAAAGAAATTACGCAAGGCGGAAACGGGCTTTCTTAAATTTAGAAGAACTGACGAGATCTTCCTGGCCGTCCTACCAATCGTCGTATTTATACCTACTACATTTAATTAAATAGTAGCATTTATAGCCTGGGCAATTTCCGGCTGAGACCAGCTAGTGCAATATTATCTTCCAAGCACGCATATACCTCCAGCGTAGTCCTCGCTCTCGTCTATCTCTTCCGTTCTCAACGATACGAAATGATAGAGAGAGCAATATGCGCTCCGATCAACTGGCTGACGTTAGAAACGTACCCAGGAGAATTGCAGTATATGCGATCTCATCTGTATATCATCTAGGTATTTGTCTAATAAGGCTTTTGATGAAACCCATGATGTATGTCTGAAATTTGTTTAGAGCATACTGCATGTAAAAGGGCCCTGAGAAATAGTTTTTAGAAACGTTGTTTAGCTCGTCAATGTGAACAACTTTTTACTATCACGAGAATTGCTCGGGGTCCTCTTACACGCAGTATGTGTCAAACGCAAAATTTCTTTGCGTTGTACATATTTATTGTAGGTATGCAGCCCAATGTTTAGGAAACGCACCACTTAGCTTTATCAGCGACAAATAGTACCACTCGACGCTTGTCCGTCGACGTTTTTCAAACAGGATCTCTATGTAACTATTAGTTTTCGGCCGTTATCAGTTTCCTGAGAGCGTTTCCCACGAGTTCACGGAATCCACGAGACCAACAGTTGAATGTCAAACACATTTTTAATGTCGTAACGAAGGGAATTCTCATCACAACTTCATACGGCTGGTCGCGGTAACGATCCGTGGAAGCGCTCCGGCAGTTTTTGCGCAAACTTTTCATAAACGCTATGCGATGTAAATACGCGAACCCACCAATTAATTCCCGACGTAAAACTCAGTGTAATTGCTCTTAAATTCCTTTTACTGGATAAAAACAATAATTTAGCGCGTTTAAAGCTGCGTTCACAATAAAAAATAATAAATCGTCCGTGTTGCGTCGGGCGGAGGCGAACCGGAGGGTTATAGTTATTTCAATACACATTCCAGCTACTTGCCTCGTTGCTATCAGCGTTCCACTAATTCTGCGAATATTTTTCCATCCTTAACCCTCAAAGTGTATAACGTCAATACTCCCAACATTGCTCGTGCACAATATGTATCTTACAACATTAAACTTAAGGTCGTTTGTCCCCAAACAGCGGTCGTCCTCTGGCGGATTTTTCGAGCGGCATAGAAAACTCTGATTGAAATTCCGTGTACCAACAATGTGCACTGTACTTGATACCTATTTGTTCTGTAATCTGCATGGGAAAGGCGATACGCGGTTGAATTTTTAGATGTTGCATTTATAAATAAAAAAGAACGTTACGCGAATAGCCAATTAGTATGGTGCGCGATAAGTACTCGGGTTGGCATAAATACGGCAAGAAATTGTGCTTTATCTCACAGCACTGGGCTAACCTTATCTTTTGGTATAGTTTGCCACCGTATTGAGATCTCTTTCTCAACATTTTTCTTAATAACACCCTTAAAATAATCCACATACGGACTCAATTCGCACATGCCTCTAATCGCAAATCTGATTCTGCCTGTACATTTTTTATGTACGTTTTAGTATCAGCATGATTAAGGTTACACATGCGAGTTGAGTTGGACTGTACTCTGTACTATTATGGGGCTATAAAATGCTAGGCGGCAGTAAATTGCTTGATAAAAACCAACAAACACCTACCACAGTCGATGCGATTCGATCGGATATTTTGTTGATGTCTTTTGTTCACGTTTTAACATTTCCACGGTCGTAAGCTGACATCTCGACTTGAGTATTGACAAAAAAAAATGGTTGTCTGTAAAGTCGGTTTACGGAAGGTAGTCTGACGTGACAACGTAGTAGTAGTAGTACACTCGCTTGCGGAACGGGACAATGACGTCATCGTTTGCATGCAGCCCGTAGTATCGAGTTATTAAACATTGTCACGTCAAAAAGATATATTTTATTGAAACTTCACTCTCCAGAACGATTTATCAGTTGTTAAGTACTTAAGAGGAGTCAAGTAATGTGATGATTGTCGTTTCGACTAGGACATACCTACCTTTGGTTTATAGATCCTAACCTATACCCACCTCACGTCTTTCATAAAGTCAAATATGACGTTACCTTATTTCTTTGTTGTAAGAACCAGATTTATATTTTGGTTATATTGCGGTATAAGGACAACTATTCGTTTTTCGTTTACTTAACAACACACAGCGCCATCTCCAATCCATCCATGAAGCAAACACTATTTTGGTTTTCCCTCGGGAATATCAATTCTTTCCGGGATAAAAAGTATCCTATTATTTAATCCGGACTTCTAACCTTACGTCTGCAAAATTTCAAAGCAATCGGTTCAGTAGTTACGGGTATTTTTTCGTCTCGACTCAGACTATTGTTTTATAGCACCATTGTTGAAATATGTTTCTATCTGAATTTGTGACGTTTGATATGTACTAATGATCAGGGCTCCGTTTGTAGGACGATGGTCGCGGATTCGGCTTTTGGTGAAAAGTGGACATGGCTGCAGTGTGGGCACTAAAAGTACTTGAGTGTGCATTTATTTCTACCTACACACCTGTAATTTGTTAGCGCATATTATTATCGACATAGCGCTAAATGGTATGCCATATAGGCATTGAAAGGATAATTGGTGTATTTAATAATACTGTTTACTCAAACATTTACTGACAAAGAGGTTAATTGCTCGAACTCAGTTAGTGCCGTAGTGTTAACATTTAACCATTAATTTGTCAACCTAAAATTATTCCTTTACACGTTCGACTTACAAAATTGCACCTAAAATCTTTGGACATACAGTACAGAATTCATTGCAGCCGATACATAATATTTAAACACACACTATGTGTTAGAAACCTGAGATTCATGCCATGCAAATGAGACATTTAAGTAAACAGTGTGAGGGCACAAAATAGCCTGCAACCATAGTGTGCATTTAAGGTACTAACCAGTATTGGAGGTTGTAGGAATGAATAATGAACCCAGTGTATTATCAATCAAGTGACAATAAATTGTTACGGGTATGTATATAAGGCGAGGTGCACATAAGCATTAAAGTGCATCAGTTATGCCCGTTATGGTATCAAGATACATAGCGTTATGTATAACGAGCGAGGTCGTTTGAGTTGAAAAAAAACTGGCGGTAGAGACTTAATTTTTCGGTTGAGCTTTTAGAAACCAGTTTTTTAGGTACCGAAAATACTTAACAGAACAACAAAAGGCGTGTAAAAATACTAAAAGTGACGTGTTTAGTGGTTGCAGCCCCTCGGTGGGGTATTTGTGGGTAGTGGGAAAGTGGGTATTTGCCTAGCAAGTGCCTCTGCTTAGTCTAATACGCCCATCGCGCGTCGTACAATAGGAAACCAGGGTTCCAAGTACCTGAACCAAACGGTTTGCGTCAACTTTCATAGTGCGAACCGCTAGCATGTGGAATGACTTGCCGGAGTCTATATTTCCTGCGCAGTATAGTCTGGAGGTCTTCAAGTCACGGGTAAATGGGTATCGAATGAACACGTGTGCTCTATCGTATTCCTCATCTTAGCTGCTTAATATCAAGCAGGACGGTGGTCAAACGCTTTTTTATTTATTTAAAAAAAGCTTGGTTCAAAATTGGTTGGGAATAAAGGGCGTAAAGTGTTTTTTTGTTTTTTTTTAATCTAACTTAAGTACGGATATTTTCTGTGTTTATCATGTAGACATGACTTTCAAGAGTTTGCTTCTGCCTTTTAAAAATAATGTACATAAACCTTAATCTCATGTGTATCGGCCACAAGTACATTAGCATACTGCTTCTTGTAACTCGGTCCAACCACACCCACCCGAAGCCTATCATTGTCACCTTTTATATTTGCATCAATTACCATTCATTTCGTTCACTCCCGTTGAACGATGGACTGATGATTGGTTAAGTGAACGAATGATAAAGTGCCGTGCGATATTGGACAAGTCGAGATGTCATGTTTTCGTTTGATGCAAGTAAAGGTTTTGTGTCTTCATGTAGATAGGTCAGGATATAATGGTGCTGTCTAGGTTGCTTTAGCTGTTACTGTTGCATAAGGTGTTGTAAGGCCCTTTGTCTTACTATCCTTACGATTATTTATGATACTATGCAAATTGTTGGGACACGTTTCTGAATTGAACGCATATAAATAATATTTATAGTGTGTTATTTTTTTATTTAAAATTAATTATGAAAACAGAAGAAATACTGCGAAAATTCATTTGTTTTGCTAAGAAAAATGTATAGACGCTTATGTACTCAAAAAGCGTATTTATAAGCAAAATATTTTTCTATCAATATATTTTCTTGAACAATTTATTGATAATATATTAGTACCTAAAAGATAGCTGATTAGGAATACACAACAAGAGACCTTTAAACATATTATTTTTGAGCAATTTCAACACGATCTCTTCATGAATAAAACATGCTTCATCATTATTTTTATGTACGGCTAGCTAGTGGTTATTTAATTTACATATTATAAAGTTATCCAATGATATGCCAGATGCTTCTGCTGTGTTATTTTCATCGTCAATATAAATAAAAGTGTGCATATAATATTTTTGTTTATGGTAAACAGGTCTACATCTTTGACAAATTGAAAATGTTGTTTCTAGTTTTAGAAGTATATCATTTATGTGCACTCACCTCGCGATTTGGAACAAACTGAATAGGACTAAAACGATGATGGCGGAGAGTTGTGAGCTCATCCTGCGGAGTGCTGGTGCTGGCTTCATGTCGGTAACACTGGCTCCTTCTTACGGGCTCTCATCATTTCTCGATCTCGCACAATTTCCCGCGAAAAAAATACACATCCGCCACCGTACACACTGCACAACTCTACCTCAACTTTACGTAACGGTCCTCCATCAACTGTCCCAGGGTAATTGCATCCTTTTCAGTGTGAATGTTCATCGGCACAGATAATAACTCAAATGTCAATTAAATCCCCGACTTTTTCGTGAGCATTTCTTGTTGCCGTAACAGAAAAAGAATCATACACGTGACCGAATACCACAATAATTAAACGTCAACGTACGAAATCGGGGGATTCTGTCACAAAACTGTTGGTTGGCACCGTTACCGCAAAACTTTTTTTTTTGCCTTGTCGCGCGTTCGAATTAAAGATCGCTCGGCGTAGGAATCGCGCGGACCGGTCGCCTCGGTGTCGCGGCACTTTTTTAGCGTTTTCACGTGTACGCGTTTCAATGAATGTTTGTAGGTGAAGGTGATTAGGTAGTGTTTGGTGGTGCGTGTCGGGTCCGCGGGGCCGGCGGTGCGTGGGCCGCGAGGCGTGCTCGGCGCCGCCCAGCTCGCCCGGAGACGAAGAGGGGCGAGCGAGCGCGATGGCCGGACGGACGCCTTCGCTCCGGCCACACCTACTCGTCTTGCTCCATTATCCTTGCGGGCACGTGTGGCCCGGACGCGGCGAGCGACGCGCCGCGACGCCGGCGACGACGCGCCTCTCAAGCGACATTGCCCGGTTATGGGAAAAGGCGGGCGTGTGCACACAAAGAGTGCTCGTTTCACAGTGCCACGCCGGGCGCAATCCCTGCCTCTAAAAAGCCGCCCCACGCATTTTAACCCTGCCTGGGAACGAATGATATTTTGTCATGATAACGTTCTCGTTGTTATACGCTAAATATGTTACAACTCTATCCAGTTAGTCGTACAAGTATATTGTAACGGAAGTTGTTTGTCATTTTGTTGAAATGTCATCGTCGTCGGAGATTATTAAAAAAAAGGTGAATAATATAATATTGATGGATGGCTCGTCGATTTAGAAGGGACAGTTGGTAAACGTCTGTTATTCAGTGATGACAATGGTCCAAGGGGCCAACCCTTTTGATTTCGACGCGTGCGTATTGACAAAACACATCCTCATTGAGCGAGCGACATGACCCCTGTTTAAGGCCACCACAGTATAAAAAACTGCTCTCATTCAAGTTTTTTTTTTCTGTACACCGTTAGTACTTTAGCAATTCGCGTTGTGTTGTCGTAGGCCGGAGTTCTTTGTAATGATTTGACATGCTTGTTGACAAAATTAAGGGGATCTTTTGAAGGGTTGATATTGAAATCGGTTGTGTGAGCAGTAATTACATGTTAATGATCGTATCGCTATGAATAATGAAGGGCGCGGGGGAATAAAACAGAGAGGACTATACGAACAATCTGTTTGATTATCAACATGTTTTTTTATTAGAAACATTGTATCTGTAGCCTTATAGTATACTACTACTATAAGGAATACTTATCGAAGAAGCCTGCATCATATTGTATTCTACGGTATGGTACTTCGTAGAAAACATTTTTGACACATATCTATGTTGGTTATAGGCACACAAACTCATTCAAACAGGGGTCACGATGGATAAATTGTATATTGTTGATACTTAGTAAACCTCGGGTATCCAAAATTAATTACGTATGCCTTCTAAAAATCTATACTAGGTAATCATGTAAAAAAATTAATAGTAGGTCTCTCTTCTTAATCTTGCTTATCTATTACAATTACGTAGAACGTGGCAAATTCAATACTGTCCTAATGTTGTTCTGTAAGTCGACCACATTCATAATATTGTATTAATAATGTGTACCTCTCTAAGTTTATAATTTAGTTTTATGAACTGTTAATTAAACTTTAGTAAACACCTAAAAATATTTCTCTCTCTCTGAAAAAGAGTCCCATTGGTACATGTCCAGTAGCCGGACTCGAACCCGTGACCTCCCGGTTACAAGTCAAGCATCCGACCAACTGGACCACAGACGCTCTACACTTACAATACTTTAGTATTAAGTAGTAGTGTAATATTTATAGAACTTCAATATTTTTTTAAGGAAATGAGCACTGGTCGCGCATGTGTCGGAACGTTCGGGCAAACAACAAAGGTAAGCTGAATGCTTATCTTTGGTTAATTTTTGCGGGTATAGCACCCGTTTTAAACTTTTAACATATATACGTAGATTTTCGCCGTGAGAAGTTTTGTTCTAAATCCAGTAGCGGTCTGACATGAATGAATGGAAAAATATTTATGGATATTTATGGATAGTATGAACATAAGAAGAGCCCTTACCTCAGAGACAGGTATCGTGTGAATTTTAATTTTGTATAACATACTTACCTAATCTAAGACCAATTTGCTGTATTTACGTATATATATTGTATGTATAACCTTATGGAAATAAACGCATTCATTCATTTATTCATTCAAATATCCATACTTTTCACGTCCCAGTTAAGGCTCGGAACTAAACTTCAGTTGCTTGTGCGTAATAATGCCAATGAAGCGAAAGCACCCCCACAAGCCACGAGCCGTGAGACTGGTTCGAGCCTCTTAACACCTTCTAATTACGTTTGCCGGGTTGCGTATTGCAAATTCATGCATTGTCTGTGCCACTGAGCCCATCAATGTCCCTACGATGGTCTTCTTTGAATGTAAAGGTCGTCTTCTTCTTGGTTTCCTAGATCTTTTGTGATTGTTTTGTGATTGTGGTCTCAAAGCGGGGTAGTGAACGGTTCACTGAATTTAACCCAACGTACTGTACGAGCGTTGCGTTGCGTACATTCTGAAAAAGAGTCCCATTGGTACACGTCGAATATTACCTTCCGGTTCAAGTCAGTATCCGACGAACGGACGGTATAGGACCACAGACGCTCTCAATTGAACAGTGTTCTTAGGATTATCCTTACTAGGAATAGGAACTCAACTTCGAGTTCGCGTTCGAAGTAAGAAATCTTCTTCTTTCGAAGAAAGAAAAGCGGTGCTTTTTTGGTCTTCCACCTAAGTTGGCCAGGGCATATAGCTCGTAGATCCGATGATTGGGTCTGAAAGTCCTGGAGTGGTGGGTGGCTACGAATGAGAAAGGGCAGCGTGATTAGACCTCCAACAAGGTCGTTGAACGATTTGATAAAGTCATACTTGTCCACTGCGGGACATAGCTTCTCCAATTGCTCGCCACTCTGATCTGTTTTTGGCTTCTCGTAGCTTCTGCCAGCCATCTTGCGCATATCATCAGTCCACCTAGCTTGAGGGCGTCCTACACTCCTTTTGCCGAGACGCGGTCTCCACTCTTATGATGATCTGAATCCAAATAGTAGGAGACAGAAAGCTTTGTCTTTTAAGGACAGGTGTACTTTGGCAGAGCATTCCGAGAGAATGGAGGGGTATCAAGCCTATGAGTATAACCTATTACGAACGCTATATAAATGTACAACATTTATTTTTGAAATAATACTCAGTACAATTGAAAGCCGGGTTACATAACACAGCACCATGATAGTACTGCCTGATGTATCATTACTAAGTATTATTCTACCATTGACCAGCACAAAACCATCTCGTTATTCATGTGCACCAGACCATGATATTGTAGAGTCCATGGTACAGACACACACAGATGCTTATGCATCGTCAGGGTATGATAATTCGGGGCGGGGACGCGGGCTTTGATCTCTGCCCCGTGGCGACACTCAACTAGATGACACTTGTTCAAATTGATTTAGAATTACCTTTGTTTTTTCAAAGACGGCGGCGGCGGCCGGCTGAACGAAAATTGAGTTGTTAAAGACAATTTTGTGCCTCGAGAGATGACATTTTGGATGGAGACGAAAAATATTTTTAAATATTTTTTTCAATTTCCCGCGTTTTCGCCATATTAAAAGTTGTTCATATCGACGAGCCCAACAACGTTTCTAAGGCCATTGTTCGGGGTCCTTTTACATCGGTCCGTTTTTAAAACGTTAGGGATCCCTAGATCCCACTGAAATTCGTCGATTAATTACCCATGCGATTCAGGTTCCACAATCAGTTTTTTATAGTTAACTTAAAATATAGTTACTAAGTTTTTTTTTCACGTGCGTAAAGCTTTTACAGCGTCGTAATAATATTGTGGAATAATAAAAGATCAACAAACCACCTCGGGGGGAAATGTGTATAAACATCTTTATGACTTGTCAAAACAAAACTTTGGTCTCAACGCGCAGCCATTCAATTAACTCTTATATTATAAAATAATTAACACGCCCGTACAAAATGCAGTCATTCTTTAAACTGCTGTTTTATAGTACTATTACCTCGGGATATTAATAGGCATTTGTCAATAGAGAGGTTGGGTCGTAAAACACCCAACGGAAGAGGTTTATTCACAGCGATACAGTGTTCGATCTAATATAATATATATCTAAATTGGCCTAAATAAAATGCAATATTGGTTATTACAAAACTAATGGAAAAACTTTATCATCGAAGAAGAAAGTGATCACACCTAGTGTGTAATTAAAACATCAATAAGGTAGAGTTTTTATTGTGTAGGTAGGTATGACAAGGAATGAAATGAAAACTTTTTTCCGTTATATGAATACCGTATAGGCACTTTTTTATTTAGTTTTCTATTTTCTCAAAAGATGACTGATGATGAATTTTTTTTTATGACGCTATGGTGTTTCATGTCAATCATCAATCAAACCCTCTGTGACCGAAGCGTTTTGCAACACTTCAATCAATATTAAATAATTGTCACGTCGTATTTAGCTTTAAGCGTCTGATTGGCAATCGAAACAGAAACTAGTAATGACGTCTATGTTACAGAGAAAAATGAGTTTAAAATGATAAATTTTAGGATGGTAGACAATTTTCGTGACAAATTGTACTTACATAGTTGTAGTTAGATAGCTTAACTAGGCTTGCCATGCTCTAATCTTCATATATCAGAATGCACAGGTAAGATTTTTTTATGTACTTATTTTTATAATATTTTGAAGAAGTACCTTCAAGTCACAGGTAAATATTATTCGAATGAACAAGTGTGCCTCATGAGACAGATATACTCATACTCATATAATTCAGACAGGACGCTGATCAAACGCTTCTTGTTTTAAAACAAATAGGTAACAATTGAAGATAGAATATTTTTTATTTATTTATTTACACATTAAATAACTGTTGTTCAAAACCTAAAAACAAAAAGTAAAAACTCTACTCTACTTAAAACATAATAAATGAACACTTCCATAACAATCAAATGTAACTCTTAGGTAAAATTCGACTTACTTAGCTAAAATAAACTATTGTAAACTTAAATTATATAGGGAATAAGCTAAAAGGTCTTGCACACAGAACCCTGCACCTAACCCCGTACAGTTTCCGGGCCACACCTGACGACTGGCGTAGAAATTTACCTTCTAATCATATATATTCATGCCATTGATAGCCGGTTAGTGCGCACAGTGTCACGGGTTAATTCCGAATTACTGGCCCCTCGGGGGTAGAAATCTTAGACACTCATTCGGAAACAATAATCAGTACTAAAGTCTCGTTTGAGAATAGTTTGTCTCTTTTACACACACAGTGTTAGTGTGAGACATAAGTTATTTGAAGAGAGATCAATGCTTAAGGGGAGTTTCAGAATACGAATGTAAACGCTGCAAATGTCAAAATAATTTCGATGTTATCACAAAATAGTCTGTGAGGAATTTATTGATGTAAAGTAGGTAAAATGTGTATTGGTACTTAATTTATATTCTAAGTAGGTACTAGTAGTATAGAACTAATGCTTGGAAACCTGGCTGAATATAACGCTCAACTTTTTAAAGAAATCGTTATGATAAAAACCAGGGTTTTCATCATTGAGCTGGTTGAAATACCTACAGGATTTGAGAAACCAGGGATTTTAGGTTACTTTCTGCACTTTACCTACATACTGCGTGTAAAAGGACCCCAAGCAATGGTCTTAGAAATGTGGTTTCTCATCATTATGAACAACTTTTACTATGGCGACAATGCGGGGAAACGCAATAATTTCGTTTATCTTCATACAAAATAGACAAATTTTTGTCCCAGACATTTTGTATGAGAATTGATTTTTTTTTAATTTCCTCACATTGTCGACATAGTCAAAATTGTTTATATTGACGAACCCAACAACCTTGGTCCTTTTACACTCTGTATAGTAGATACATACACAGCTTTTATACACAGTACAAGGGTGCGAATACTGTTACATTCTCTATGTGCATCGCTGATTTACTACGGACGACAGTGAAATGAAAGTATCTAAATCAGCAATGCAAATCGTTTGCCGCTACGATGCCAGAACGATGCAACTACCAGAGTGCAGTAGACTTAGGTCCCAGATTTTCAGCCAAGAATGATGATCCCTAAGTGCCGGTATAAAGTGTATACGCTAAAATTTTGTATAAAGCACATATTCCTTTGACAATAAATGTACCGTTATGCTGTTTCCTTTTATGACGGCAGAATACCTACCAGCAATTCTAAGTACGCCAGACAGTCTAGTTTACAAATAAATACTTGTCTATTTCCATGAGACTTTCCTACTTTTTAACGCTTCAGCTCTACATTTCTCATCATAGAACATTGAGCTTTGCTTTCAACCGTTCATTCAAATCAGAGAGATCATTAGAAAATTGTACCAAATTACAAAGTGCATGCGTAATGAGTGTTAGACACAATTTCTTAATTGAATGAATTCGGCGATGCTTTGTCGGCGACATCAAAAAGATCAAAATTGTTTTTAAATAGATGTCGTTTATTAACTAATTAGGTTTACCGCGACTTTTGAGTATTTTGGTAAACAAAATTGGGCAAGTATCTAATTCAAATGATATGGCAATTTCAACATGACCATTGTAATGTGATCTGTATTTCCTTGTACAAATATTACTGAAGTCGTTTTTTTTTCTGTAGTAGAGTCAAAAGTAACGTTAAATAAGATAAGTATCAACCTACCGTGACGTTTATTTAATGACTTTTTAATGGGAGTCTGGTTTCATTAGAGTTTGTTCATTCATTCATTGATAGAAGTTTTTGAACAGCTTTGATTTGAGCGAGTAACAAAAGTGGCTCAACAATAACATGACAAAGTCCTTACCAAATTTATAGAAAGTGGAGCTGGTGTAGATTTGATTAGATGATTATAGAGATAGAGAAGCGTGCTAGAAGTCTCATAGGTGACAACAGTCTCTTTTTTGCTCGGCTACAAAGCCTGGAGCATTGCTGCTAGATTGCGAGCCTATCTGTCTTCTATCGGTTGCATTTCGGAGAGTATGCTACGGAGTTGCATAACCGCAAAGGAGAACGGCAAAACGTCATCCATACCAGGTGGATTTACCATTTACACGAACCAAACGGTTTGCGTTTACTTTCATAGTGCGAACCGCTAGCCGCTTGCCGGAGTCTGTGTTTGCTGCTCAGTACAGTCTGAAGGTCTTCAAGTCGCGGGTGAATAGGTACCTAATGAACAAGTGTGCTCCGTCGTAAACCACATCGCTGCTTAACATCAGACAGGATGGTGGTCAAACGCTTGTTTTTAATGATAAAAAAATGAAGGTAGATTTATGGTAGGTTGGTAATTACCATTTGACGACGTGCGACTACTTCAGAGGAGGTGCAGCAGCGCTCTCTATGAGAATAAACCACGACTTCACTGCCATCGCCAACCCGCCTGTCGAACGTGCCGATTATTGGCATTTCCCCCCAAATGATCATGGATATCATTGGGTGAGGCCCTGGTAGTAGGTCCAGTAGTGGACGTTATGTGACTTATGATAATGAAACACAGTTCATAGAACCTTTCGCACATTGTGGGTCTATGCTATAGTACTACGTACTCTTGGACACAAGTGGGTATCAGTGGCGTGTACACCATATAGGCAAAAAGACACTGGCTACCCGACCTAATAATACAGTTCCTTGGGGACATACATACAAGATCCTTGGGGATTACTTAGGGCCTACCTTGTCGTAAAAACCAGTGCACGCCACTAGTGGGTCTAGGGACACCATGATGTACCTGTGTTTAGACGTCTTGCTGCTATTTTTCATTTTGGGTTTTAAAAATCGTACAGAGGCTTTCCATTTGAGCGACTTTCATGTTTGAATTTTTCCCATGTTGAACAACTGCACGTGGAACTAAAAATCATTGTCGATTACAAAGTTTACTGTTCATCGATCCTTAATCTTGGAAAGATTTTCCGAGATTTTCCGTCTTACGTCTCGGAAATTTTGTTTTGAGAACAAAAAAACCGTTAAAAATTAGATACAAGATGTAGGTACAAACAAGGACTGCGTGACACTTTTAGTTATTACAAATGGCTGGATAGTCAATATTTTCATTAAGCTTGACTTAAATTGAAAATAAAACCCCCTTAAACATTTTATACAAATACAAATCATGCACCACGTCGAATCAGACGAGCACAAATTCGACGGGCTTATGTCGTTTAATTACCGAGTCCCTACGAACATCTTCCAGCTCCATCGTCAGATCAGCTCTATGTCATAATAATTTTCCATTTTAGTCCGATTTACACCTGCGTGCAAAATTTCAACTAAACCGAGAAAACGGTCAACTTAAACTTTCATGATTTGATTACAGACAGACATCGGGACAGTTTATAGGAAGTTTTTATTATGAGGTTATACCGGGTATTATTTACGAATAAGCTTTGAGCATATAACTCAAAAGATTTAAAAAAAACTGATGTGTTACCCGCCTTCAAGCCTTTACAACCGAACCAAAACTTTGGGTAGGGTGATTATTAGCGGCATTACTGTCTGTCCATTCTGCATAGATTAATTGCCTAATCTATGCAGCCAAAGGGCTAGCCGGGTCGGGCGCACTCACGCACGCGCTGCGCTCACCCCGCGCCGTTCTCGGCCCGCCTCGTTAGCATGCGCATGCGACATTTCGCAAGCACTAATTGCGGTATTTATCCATCTTGATATTCTTGATAAATCCCCTTCCACTGTCGAACATTCCTGTTGCGTAATTATGGCTTTTGGTGCTATGATTTTATATTTATTTAGCTGTGTTTTAACTTTATTACCGGTGAAAACAAACATGGGTTCTAATGGAAAATATCTTTAGTACAAACTAACTATCGTTGCGTGTGTGATTCATTGGTGATGTTGTATCCATGTTTGGATCGATTCTGTAGTAAGTGACCAAAAGCCCTTTACCTTTGCCAATAATCAATCGATATAGTTACTGGCTAACCGGAGACTGGCTACTCTGGAGCTACCCAACAGTCACCCCAAATAACTCACCAAGTATTGATCGTCGATTAATAACTTGGTAACCATTTATAATTAATTACCCATCGAGCTACGAACGTTCAATAATATGATTAATAGTATCGCTATCCCGCGGATTCACACTCGCATATCTCAATGCCGTGGGAAATCCGTAATAAAAACTTGCACATATACTTTGCTAACCATGTGGTGACGGCGTATAGAATACATATGTCAACACCCCAGCCCAACTTTTCCCGTCGTGGGGGTCGTCAGAGGCGACCGAGGGAACTCTCCAGAGGACGGGTCGCAGCATTATCTGTGAGTTATACAGTAACAGCACTGTGATCGCCAACCCGCCTACCAAGCGTGGCGATTATTGGCATTTAGAGTCAATTATTCCGATTGCAGATGAAACAAGTTATAATTTGTCAGTGGCGTTGCATTGCCGATTGCAGGTAGGTACATACAATATCGATGAATGTGCTGGCCCGATTCGATAGATTAATCACGCTAATCGATACAATTTCGTAAAGATGGACTAGCTATGGTGGTCGCGATGGGAACGCCACTGCTGCTGCCTAGTCATGCCACAGAGTAGTATTGATAGATGGGTCTTTTTTTTCAGATAATCTGTATAATATTTTACATATATGCGAATTAATGACTTTAAATCGTTATTAGACACTTTCAATTACTGTCGATGGAAGTGAAAGTGATTTAAAAAAAATTGCTTAGCTTTGATCTTTTTCGTGTTCTGACGATAATGTATTGCATTGCATTAGTCATGTGTAAGCACCCCAGTATTTGTACCGTTGTTTTAATGCATAGTAAATGTGTCATATTAGTGCTATAAATTAATTATATTGGTTTTGCAATTTATATTAATAATACTAAAATAAGTTGTAAAAACCGTGAATATCTAAATACTTCCAGTGTTGTCATTCGCGTGTTTTTTTTATTAATTAACTATTGGCAAAATAATATAACAAGCTGTGAAATTTGCATGTAAACGAAATACACTCAATCAGAACTAAAACATCATACTTGAGTCGTAGGTAGTTAAATAAGATAAGCAAAAGACAGTCGCGGCAAATGCGACAACGGGAAACTAGAACTGCACACGTATTTTTACAAAAATCTCTATATTAAAATGCGTTTACCCCGGTCGACTACATAAATTCTCGATCTTAAGTAGATAGTACAGTCGGCCAATCTGCTCTACCACCCTAAGGTTGAAACTCATATGAATGTCATTAGACATTAAGGTTCATTGTTCACTTGTCA
>SJJU01004967.1:0-12814 GCA_012932125.1 Conopomorpha cramerella
CCTGGTAAGGCACTCGGCTCTAAAAAGCTTACAAGCCTACTATTAGATCCACGACCATTTCGTCACAGTATTTCATCCAATACTTTGGATTATTTCTGGCAAACAGATAACTATGCGATGTGTCAGTTTATTACCCCATGGAGCTACTAATTTTATTGTATTATATTTATTTATTTACATGCTCAAAACAAACATCACATAACAGGTTACCCTAATGCGTAATGTTATGGAAGAATAAAATAATCTATTAAAACAAAATAAATACTTAAGTAAAATAACAAAACATATTTTTTTCCAATACTTCGGTAAGTAACTCTACACTAAACCATTGTATACAGAGCGTAATAAGACCCCAACTAATGGTCTTAGAAACGTTGTTGTAAACTGGAAAACTGTTCTTTTAGAATGGCGACAATGTAGGGAAATAAAAAAACATTTTCAATCCCCATACAACATGTTATATCCCGAGACAAAATCTGTCTACTTTGTATGGAGATGAAAACATTTTTTTGTCGCCATAGTAAAAGTTGTCCGTGTTGATATGCCCAACAACGTTTCTAGGACCAATCAATGCTCGGGGTCCATGGCAAAATAATGTCAGCTAGTAAGGAATAAAGGGATTTCGTATCAATAAGTATGTCTGGTAAGTACCGTCCTACCCTACTTACGTTAAGTTAGAGGTCCGTACGTTTTCATTCATGCTCCAGAAATGTACCGGGAACCTTTTCTTAGTACTTATACATTTAGAACTAACTATACCTATATACACGTACATATATGGAACAACTGACTAATAGGGATTATTGGGTGTGAGTGATTTAAGTCGGCCAAGAATCTATCATCAGTTCAGTATCAGTATAATATATCAGCATCAGTTTTGAAGACACTAAAACATAAATAAGATAGAGTTGTTATCTTATCTTCTATCTATCTATACTATAATAAAACGGTTCGGGTCCAAAACTGTACATAGATTCTTTTTACGAGAAAACCAGTGGATTATATCAAGTTGCCGTTACAGAATCTCATATTTTTGGAAAAAATGTCTGTTTGTCCGCGAATCACGTCAAAACGGCTCGACAGATTTGGTTGATGTTTGGCACGCAGATACATTGTACACTGGAATAACATTCAGGGATTCCCGGATTTTATAATATCGATGGCTTCCGGCCAAAAAGGTCTAAGCGACATATAAGTAATTTTACAGGAGAGTAGTGGTTTAAAGTTTAAATAAAGCCTTGTTTTGAGAGAAAAACACATAATCTCTACCGCGTAAGCGACATCAAACTACGTCATACAGGTATGAAAACTAGACCAATCGACGTAGAAGGCGATTTGAACTGCACACACAACTCATTTTGGACAAAAATGTCGCTTAGGCGTTTTTGGCTGGAAACCATCGATATATACAATAATGGCGGGTCAGCTAGTTGAGAAATATAGTTAACCTAAATGTCAAAAGTAATAAGTTTCAACTTTAGGGTGGTAAATCAGTGGCCGGATGTACCTCGAAAAAGCATACGCGAAAGTAGATACTAGTCACAACTAACCACAAATTGTTTACTAGTATATAGGCGTCTGGTCCCGATTATGTCCTTAAAAACGTATGTTTTGTACTGTTGTAGTGCGAATCGTGAGTCAGAAACGCCCACGGCTGCGTTACGTAATGTTATTAAAGTTACCTCGTCTGGCAGGTAGGTATTTCGGAAACAGAAATGTTAAAGATTATTAAATTCAATAAATTTTAGGATGCCTTTAGGAGACACCGCTCGGCTTTAAGTAGGTAGGTAAGTTGGCTTATTTTGCTGTTCATAAAAGGCATTTGCCATTTTCAATGATCTACAATATATCCTAGTATTCACATTCAAAACATTCTGGTGATTTTGTTACCAACCTACTGTATAGGTATTTTTAGCTATGTGTGAGCCTATGTGTACTCTGCTTTAGGATTAAAAGGCTTGCATGTATTTTTATGTATACGCTCTGTGTCGTATAATAACGGCATTGCATTAGACGGTCCCATTTTCTGATAATTTCGAAACCCGTAATTCAAAGCAATTTGTTCACAAACAGGTGTTCCTCTATTTAAAATAGCATTTAAGTAATTCTTGATTACATTTCGGGAGGGTTATAGCTCATAAAGCTATGCCAAACCTCCCATGGGACCTAACGTTGTGTAAAACTAAGTTACATGGAGTAAAACCCTTCGGTGACCATTGTTGGGGGTGCGTGGCGGTTGCTCACACTTAGCTCTCCTTAGAAAAGCATTGGTACTCTCATTGGTAATTTCATTGGGAATATTTAACAGTCTCTTCGTAAAGTAGACCATCGGCAGTTTAGAATAAGACATCTTCAACTGTGATTGTCACCAGCGTGTTATGAACTTATTTGGGTAAACGTGCAGAATTAATGCGGGCGCCCGCCAGCCGCCACACATTGGCACTATTGGCTCTACGTTGCACAAATGTGTGGATCGGTATTGGGCATACAATGAACAATAATTTGCAAACAATAAAAAAATTGGTGCCAAAGCTGAATGTTTGGTAGAATCTGTGACGTTCGAGTATCTCTATACGTACCTACTCAGGGAAGTTATATTAAATATATTATAATAATTCAAATTAACCCGATGTATAACAAACAATAGTGCAAAAACTTGTGTACGCGGAAATAACTAGATAGGTAGGTAGTCGAAATGGTCTGTTCATTGACACTGAACAAGCCGTGTAAGGACAGAAGCTGCTGTTTTTTTGCAACATATCACAATGCCAGGTGTTTACTCGGTGAAATAAATAGGCAAACATTTTTTTTTATTAATTACACCTACTTACTTGTAAGCTAAGCATTCTGTAACAAAGAGGCGGTGATTGGAGCATTTATGGTGCCACTTTTTCTTGACATTATTTTGACGTCATCACTTCTAAGTTATGCGGCGTTAAGACTCGTCCACCTACATTATTAAGGACTAGCTGACCCAGCAAACGCTGTTTTGCCTGAGATTTTTTTCAAAATCCTGTCTGTATTTAAGGTTTGCATGGCCATGGATTGCATGCATATCTTCGGTTTGGACTTTTCATACGAACGGGCTTTCGCGATAAATTCCGTACCTACCCTTGGGAATTTCTGGAATTCCTTTCTTAGTGTGCCTCTACGGTGCCTAAGCTAAGACCCTGTCGAATTTTAAGTTCCAATGTTTAGCCGTTTGGACTGCGCGTTGATTTTCAGTCGGTCAGCTCTCCTTGTTGAATGTCCTTCCGCTCTACCTGTGATTACTAACTACATGATGTAATATAGTCTAGTCTAATCGACGTAATCGTAATAAATAGACAGATTAGACGCATAAAGCGTAAAAGGATTCCGAGCAATGGCCTTAGAAACATTGTTGGGCTCGTCAATATGAACTTCTTCTCTATACAATGACATCTCACGAAGCAGAAAATTGTCTAAGTATTTTGTTTGGAGACGCAAAAAAAATTTATGAATTGTAATTACATTACCGCTACAATGGGTTATATTAGTAAGGCCTACCCAATGTAACAGAAAATATGCAGATGAAATCATTTACAAAAATAAAATACAATTTCTTTTGTACATAGTGTGGCAGAATCTAAACGCAACCGAAAACGCGCGTGACGTTCGTTCGTTGACATTGACGTGAGCATTGACGTAAGTCGAACAGCTGACCGCGGTCCAAAATGTTGACAAAAATGTATTGAAATTTATTGAAAGTAAAAACTTGTTTGTTATTTACACAATAAAACATTAAATCTGTGCATTATTAAATCTATATTGAAATTGATGTCGTATTTCTATAATGTCTGCAAGTAAATTAGACGCTGTTTACCGTAGTATACTACTAACTAGGTTTTTCACAAAAGGTTGGGGTAAACCTGAAAATTTACGAAGGTAAATTAACTTTTTTCCTAAAGTATCTACATAAATTTACTTTTAAAGTGTATTTAAACAGTATATTATGAAATTTAAAACTATTTGCTATTTTGTATTTTGTTGTTTACATAATTTTATGAATATTTTTCTAGGTTATTTGAATTCAGGAAAGTGGTGTCTAATCGCGATGAATGCCTCAAACTTATTGATAGGGACTATCCTGTCACAATCACAAAGGTTTGTAGTAATTGTTTTTAACATTTTTGAAGAGAAAACTATTTTTAAATATATCAGCAAAATTAATTACTTACTATAAAGCTTCATGAGGGAGCAAATTCTCAAATTAATTATAATTAACATTGAAGATTTCTACTCACTTGTCATCAGAGATCTTTGGTTTATTTGTGTATTTAATACTAGGTAGTTACTACTTTACTGTATACTTTGAGTCATGGGTTCAGACTTTCATCTGAACTTTTTCGAAGAAAAAAAAGTTTTTATTTCTTATTTTTTAAAGTTCCTAAATAAAGAAGGTGTATAAGTAAAAACAAAAATCTGCTTCAAATTACTCAAAGAACAAACATTGTTGTAGAAGCAACAGATCAAAGCGACATTGATTGAAAGCAAGAAAAGTTAATATGGTTTAGATATACTTAACATGGATTACATATTATTTTAGAAGAAAATAAAAATTACGATAGCTTAAATAATATTTATTAGTAGGTATTTTAGATATTCTTTATACCAACATAAGTACTAAAAAATCTAATTTACAGGACCAAAAAATGTCTGATTGCCGCCTACTCGAGGGATACTTTACAACTCCATTGGAAAAATACCTGCCGGGAATTGTCCCAGAGGTAGCCCAGAAAGCTCATTTCCAAGCAATACTTCCACTGCACTGGCCACAGCCAGGTGTCAAACCAATGTGTCTGCACTTAGCTGGCACAGGGGATCATGTGAGTATAATTTATTAAGACACAATATAAAGTAAGTAGGTATACTAAATGTTTATATCGGGTATATGTAGATTGATACAGGGCGTTTCTGTAGTTAACTTCCAATGCGCCTATTGTGGATGGCTTTTTTGGTGCTAGTCCAACCAATCCAGCTCCTCTAGTAACTGCAACAAACCTTTTGTATCTTTGACAAATACTTTAAGACTTTTTTTTATCTCTTTTATAATGGGTATCATGGCAAGCATGGCACGGCACCCATATCTGTTGAATGTCATGCAAACAACAAATGTAGATGTAGATGATACGGGGCGTTTCCGCAACTCGACGTCCAATGCGCCTATTGTGCGTGATTTGATGCATTGTATTGACATCAATAACGTCGTCAGTAAAATACCCTAACAAAATTCAGTCAATATTATCTTTTGTTAATATTTTTATATCATAAATACAAAAATTGTGTTTATTAACTAACTGCTAATATAATTTAACGGTTAATAAGTTCAAGGGCCTATTTCATAATAAAAACATAATAGTGTCTATAGATCTCTGTCAATACAATGATGACAAGTAATAATATATAGTCTGACCAGCGAGTCGTCGTGGTATTAAAAAGTAGCGGGAAATTTAAAAAAAGTCTAGTATTACTGAAAAATATTGAATGGATTCGGAAAAACGATCTTGGTACTTGATGATTCATTGCAGTGCAGAGCATATTTATTTTTCCTCTTACTTATTTCGCGTCTTTAGTTTAATTACTATGTGGGGTCCAAGACAGGAAGTTTTCCTGACCCCACATTAATAAGATTTAGGCATTTTACGCACTTTAATTTTACGAATATGATCTTACAGTAAGACTATTGTTTACCTTTTAGATGTGTTTGTCAGTGGTGTGTCAGACTCAGGTTTTCTAGTGTTAAAAGTCAAATCTCAATAAATCGTAAATGCCACGACTCGCTGGCCAGACTTTATAGCTTACATTATTATGTTTAATGAAATAGGGTCAACTGTTAAAGATAATACATACTTAGTTACTTATATACTCATCTCACAACATTGTACAGAACACAATGTTAGTCTCTGTTGCATGCTATATGTAGAAACGGAGAGCATATCTGTTTGTTTACACTTGGATTCGTTCCATCATTGAAATAAACTACTGATTGATTTGTTTACTTGTCTTCTGAAGGGACAGTGCTATGCAATGAATACTTAGTATAGAAGTGTTTATTACATACTCCGCTGTCTCTTAAAGGGGTAGACAGATACTATAGCTACATACACATTAAATACATCTTTTCATACGAAGTACGTTTACGGGTTTCCAATACAAATTGTCAGAGTGTCAGTAACATACCACTGTTTCCATTAATAGTGATACGTTTATGCGAGTATATTCAGTCATCATCATCATCAGCCCATACTTGTCCACTGCTGGACATAGGCCTCTCCAATTGCACGCCACTGTGATCTGTTTTCGGCTTCTCGCATCCAGCTTCTGCCAGCCATCTAGTGTAGGTGGATGATAAAAGTTTAACTCTTCCATCCATCTACATAATAGAAGTTAATAAACTAGTAAGAAAATATCCAGAATTCTTTAAGACTAGTCTCTCGTCTGTTTCGACTGGCTCTAGAGCCACCCTCCAAAATAAATATCTATTTAGACATAAACATTTACTTCTACCCCCAAATTAATATATCATTCCATTGGGCAAGCTCACACATAATGTCCATTCATACCTATAATAAACTTCCCGACAAATACAAGCAAATTAAAATTGATCACACATTTATAACCAAACTTATAACACTCCTACTTACTAAGTCTTACAGTTGAAGAATATTTAAATGATCCCGAGTTACCTACCTATCATATAATACACATATATTAGTGTTGTTACTATTTATTGTTATTACATTTCAAATTTTATTACATG
This sequence comes from Conopomorpha cramerella, assembly GCA_012932125.1. Lineage (NCBI taxonomy): Eukaryota > Metazoa > Arthropoda > Insecta > Lepidoptera > Gracillariidae > Conopomorpha > Conopomorpha cramerella. Next base: position 6,782 of record SJJU01004967.1, read on the forward strand.
TTAAGTTGCAATAGTTGGTAAGCTAAATAAATAGTTATATGTTTATAATAGTTTGTGTATTGTGACTTTGTTGCAATAATAATAATAGATTCCTCCTTTATGATAAACTAAACCTAGATGAGCACATTATGCGAATATTGCTGTGCCCTACAGGGTCCATTATTGATACACTGTATTTAATTTGTAACATCTATTATACCATTATGGTAATGCAATAAACATATTGAGTATTCAATTGATTTATTTTTTCCACGCTTCAACAATTCAGTTCATTAATTTATAATGTTATCTAGAGGTACTTATCTGATAATATAATATGCGTCAGTCAGTACAGTCCGACAACGATTTCGTGTGACTCTCGCCACTTCTTGGTTTTCTTTAGCTTCTTTGTTTATGGGTAATCAAGACCTGATTAATTTCAATTTGGGTGCCAACGCGCGCGTACCACGCGCCAAAAGAGCCTTGTAGCACTGTATCCTATCCTACTAATATTATAAACGTGAAAGTTCACAAGTCCACACATACAGTGGATGGATGTTTCTTACTCTTTCACGCAAGAACTACTGATCCATTCAGTTCAATTAATTTTTCCAATAGATCCCATCCATCAGAATAACACATAGGCTACAATTTATAAAGATATTGTGACGAAGTCGCGGGCACCAGCTAGTAATTGTATGTACCGTGTTAATATGCATCTTAATGCCAATGTCACGAAGTCAAATGAATCGATCAATCCTCCGAATTATTCGCACAACCTCACGTAGATTTTGTTTTGTTCTCCTCTTTTATTCGCGTGAAGACGACTCAATATATCAACATCTCGCTTTGTAATACTTACTACTGTAATACTTTTCACGGAGAGAATTGTTTTTAATTAAAGATGCATATTTAAAATGCATATTTAATTAACTTCAGGCCTGTGAATCCCAAAGCGGGGCAGGCCAAGGCATAAGGGTACCTATCTATAATTTAAAACATTTCTGCATCAATCATCATCAACTTTAGTTGAAATCCTAAGTTGTTTTAAAGATTTTTATTTATTTTTACTTTTAAAATCTCTGCCGCCCAATTTGTATTAGAATTTATAGTATTATCAGCATTCACTTTCTCTGTATACTCCTTAAAACTGTCAGCATCAAGTCTCAGAAGTCAGTTTTATCCTACTCATAAGTTGACATCAGTCTCCCGAGCCTCTAGCAAATACCTCCAAAAAATAAATTATATATAACACGTTGCGATTTGTTGAAACAAGCGAAATCATGGACAAAAGCCGTTTGATTCAAATCCATTTTCATTCCCACACAATCCAATTTTCACGTCTCGTGTAAACTAGAATATCGTGCAATTTTACATAGAAAATAAGGGCGGATAGTTAATTGTTTTCAATCATTGTTCTCGAAGCTACCAGGGAATTACATACATACATACACACACTTCACGTCTGTCTCCCAGAGGTAGGCAGAGACTACAAATCTCCATTTGTCACGGTCCTGACATACCCCTTTCGTTTCATCTACATTCATACATTTTTTCATACATGACCTCCGGTTTCGAGTACTTTTCAGGCCACCATCCGCCAGGACATCACCAATCTGGTCGATGTATGTCCTTCTGGGACGTCTTCTACTCACCCGGCCCATTACATCACCCATATAAACCACCCCTCTTTCGTCAATCGACTTTGATCCATTATCTCTATATGCCCAAACCAACGAAACATGGTCACTATATCTTCTTTCAAACCGCAACTTTCTCTTATCACACTATTCTTTATCCTGTCATCATTCAATGTCACGCCTTTCATGCTCCGCAAGGAATTGAGCCGTATAAATGGGACTTAACTTTGTCCCTAGGCTAGCAATCTCAGACCAAACACAACTAGACAAGTCTGTCTTGTCTCTATTCAAGCAAAATGTATGGAAACAAATGAACTTCTCGATCCAGATCAATCCAAATGTTTAGTAATTATGGAATTACCTCTAAACCCTGCCAAACAGTAAGGCACAGAAGATAACAAACTCTTGCTCTTTCACTCGTGCATGTTTTTCATATCTTTGTCCTAAACGTCAGTTTTGAATGGCAAATCTAGCTGTGCTTGGTCTGCGCTAGCAATACGTTGCTGAATAAAACTTGGACTTGGAACTTGAAATTTAACAGTCAAAATTAATTATTTCAGCACTTTTGGCGGCGGCGCAACCTCATGGTGAAACCGTTGCTGAAAGAAGCTGGCATTGGCGGGATTATATTAGAAAACCCATTTTATGGACTAAGAAAACCCGTAGATCAAGTGTGAGTTTTTAATTTGTAAGACAATTTTTACTAGGATGTAAATAGAATGCGCCTGCTGCCTTTCTTCCTAGCATGCCGTAGGACAATGGGACCTTGAGATTTAGGTTTATTCAATCTATGAGCTAGCAACTTATAACTGTAATACCACATTGACATTCTTAACCCCTTATTGTGCTGAATCTGTCTGAGGGTTCCTTGTGATCCTAAAGTGCTGTCCACTCCCTAATGGGGATTGCAGACGTGAGTGTGTGTATGTATGAATTGGGAAAGGGAAAGTGTGTAATGTTTGAAACGGGTAAACCGACGCGCGTTACTCACAGATAGAGATGCATTTCCGAAGCGACTGCCAACATTACGTTTTGTTGTTTTCTGAGAGGTTAGTGCCTTTCTTCCTGGCAGCCGAAGTCGGAGGAGCCGACTATGCGATCTGGTGGTGTAGGTTTATTTTCGCTATGAGCTAGAAACTTGTAACTGAAGACCCATATTGACAATTTTAATTCCTTATTATCCTGAATGTGGCCTGTATGTGGCCTGTATGATCCTAAAGTTTGGATTACCGATGTACACTTCACGCCTTTTTATTCCAAATCTGGGTAGGCAGAGGCACATCCTAAAACAAAGCGGTTCACCGAGCGTATTTAACCCAACGTGACAGGGGATGAGCCCATCGCCGTTATAGGGTTCACACACCTTGTTGGTGTGCGGGTTTTATCACGATGTTGTCCTTCACCGTACGAACGTTGCGTACATAGGCTCTGAAAAAGAGTCCCATTGGTACACGTCCAGTAGTCGGGCTGAAACCCGCGACCTCCCGGTTACAAGTCAAGTATCCGACCAACTAGAGGACCTAGTGTGTGTGAGGACTGAGTGTATGAATGTATGTTAATTCCACCTCCACGGCAGCTGCCGAGACGAACCGTCAAGCATAAGACGAATATAAGTTGAAACTTGTGTTTGAGTAACTCCCGCAGTGATACTTACCAATTCTGCTACATAGGGCGTCTCAACTCTGAGTACAAAAAATACATTTCACGCCTTTGATTTCCGAAAAAAAAAATTCATACTAATTTTTTATGAATACTCCGCAATATTCATAAAAAATTAATTACTATTTCCTGAAACTGAATCCCGAATCGATCATAACGCGCGTAATGTTGTAACAGTCGATCATCGCTGCACAACGTGTCAGATATCTTCGTGATGGGCGGCTGCCTGATCCTGGAGTCGCTGGTGCTGTTCCACTGGTGCGAGAGGAACGGCCTCGGCCCGTTAGGGGTCACGGGGCTCTCTATGGGCGGACATGTAAGTTGGGATTATATACAAGGACAAATAAAAAATCAGGATTCACTTAGCCCATTATGATAAATACTCTCCAACGAAAAAAAAGAAAATTACACTCATGACCACGATACATGCAACTGTATCGAAAAGTTGTGTACGTACAAACGAAAGTATTATAAAAATAAATATTTTTTTTATTACATTCATGCCGACATATTCGGTTAAAAACCCACATTCCTTATATTGTTTTGGACATAAGATTCCATGAGAATCGAATTAAAGAAACATTTTTTTTAAAATCGATTTGCTTTTTCACCATTACCATCTTTTTTTTTGTTTTGAAACTAAACTTTAATCATTTTCGTCTTTTCTTAACAACACTTAATTCTGTCTACACTTCTAAAATATCCCACACAGAGACATACACTCTGTTCTACCAATGCCACACAACTAACTTTCGCATTTTATCCCACCAGATGGCGTCACTGGCAGCGACAAATTGGCCGAAGCCCCTGGTCTTGGTACCTTGTCTGTCGTGGTCCACCGCCTCAGCAGTGTTCCTGCAAGGCGTCATGTCGCAGTCCATCAACTGGGACCTCCTCGAAGACCAGTTCCTATCCGACGGCATCTATCGGGAGAAACTGTCGAAAATGGTCACAATAGTAGACGACGCTTTTCTAGCTGGGAAGAAGTTCGCTCAAACTCTCACGCACAGTAAAATCGATACACTCTCGAGAAACGAGAACCTACAGAAAACCGACAAAAAAGTCGACGTGACATACAATGAGAATAGCAAGAATGTTAGTAAAGTGACACCTACGGAGAAATCCAAATCAACATACACGTTGGAGAAACTAAGGTACGAGTTAAATAAACTAGTCGAAGAGGGCAAGTTGGATCGGGAGTTGTTTGAAAAGTTGACCTCCGACGAAACGTTCGCGCTGAACGCTAAAGACATCTACGACATCAATAAACTGAACGAGCAACAGATCAAAGAAATGCTACTGAAATACAAAATCGGTAAGTACCTAGTAGTGCTCGAAACCGAAGGTCATGTATGAAAAGATGTATGAATGTAGATTGAAGCGAAAGGGGTATGTCAGGACCGTGACAAATGGAGATCTGTAGTCTCTGCCTACCCCTCTGGGAGACAGGCGTGAAGTGTATGTATGTATGTACCTAGCAGTGACGTGCACTGGCCTTTACGACAAGGTAGGCAGTAATCCCCAAGGATTGACACCTATGTATAGGTAACTTGTCTTTACGAAGCACAGGTGCCTACCTATCTACTCACCCACAAAACAGAGGGCCTTCGATAGCCTTTGTCGTGAGTACAACAAAAAAGGATCTAGCAATAACTGTATTGTTAGGTCGGGAAGCCAAAATACTAAGGTAGGCAGTGTCTTTTTGCCTATATGGTGTGCACGCCACTGGTACCTAGTTATTGTACAGTGTTTCGAATATAATTTCTTTTTATTGCTGTCTAATATTTACAAAAAGCTAATAAACACTTCATATTAAAAATTCCAGTGGAACTAATGACGCCGTCCACCAGCACTACGGAAACAGACACAAAACCAGCGCCTACCAAAGAAACTCTACCAACAGAACACATTGTCAAAAAACCAACTGAAAATCCGCCCAAAGTTGTATCAACGACTGAAGTCAAGGCGCCAGAAAAGAAACCAGCACCGACAGAAACCGGTTGGTTAAACCTCTCGTTTCTGAGGAGTAAGCCTGAGAGGAAGATAGACATAAGTAAAATACATTGGAGAGACAGAGAGGCACTACAGTTCATGAGAGGTATTATGGACGAATGCACACACTTGAGCAACTTTTCCGTGCCGTTCGATACGTCTTTAATCATTGGTGAGTAGAGTTAAACATAATACACGTACCGTGGTATTCATAAGGTTCACTGATAGTGATAGGTCTCAAAAGCTGTTCAAACTTAAGCCACATGACGGGCACTTCTGGACATGGGCCCCCCCCAATTATTTCCATGATTAGGGCGAAATGCCCATAATCGGCACGCTTGGCAGGCGGGTTGGTGATCGCAGTGGTGTTGTGGTGTAACTCACAGAGCTGCTGCCCGTCCTTTCGTGAGAGCCCTCTGGAGAGTTGACCAATTTGTCCATACGGTCAAAGGGGGGGTCAAGTCTGCCACATTCTGGTACTTGCATCGCTCTGGCACCGTAGCGGCAAACGATATGCGTTGCTGATTTCGTTACTTTCGTAGTAAAACAGCGATCCAAATCGATGCCGCTTCGATGCCACAGTAATGCATCTACACACATCAAAAGTGTCTAGGGATCAAGAACATGTTTAACTCTAAAAAAATCTAATTTACTTAAATCATCAATCTAATGTTCTGGATTGGTCTCCTACCTAATTCCCCATGCCTGTATCGATGACTTATCACCACATTTTGAATAAATTATGAATGAATTCAGTTTTTGT
>SJJU01004968.1:0-13510 GCA_012932125.1 Conopomorpha cramerella
ACAATATGGCTTCTCCTAATATAAAAAAACCTTGTTAAAATCAGTACTTCCCCCTGAAGCAACCCCATGGCACAACTGCTTTTCTACAAAAAACAAAACCTCACCTATTAGGTTTCGATTTGAATCGGGCGATCCAGCTTAAGGGGTATTTCCACCGACTGGGCGCCACGGCACCGGAGAGAAACGGATTTTTTAATCTTTAAACAAAAATGTATCTTATATACGATGTTCAAAGTCTATTTTACGTCGAGGACTTGACGGCGGCCGCATGCGTCGGTATCCGAACGCGTGCCGCGGAATGAGAGTTCAGGGAAAAGTTGTTTTTCTCTAGCTGGCTGGACACTTTCAATCGATCATCTTAAGCCTTTGAAGAGTCACAAACTCTGAAGGAAGGATGTTTAGCCGTCACACATAGTGGCCTATTGACCTGCTTAAATGTGGTCTATTTTGATGAGTTGTCCAGCCAAAGCGTGCCTATTATTGGCATTTCCCCCCAAATAATTTCCATAAATCATTGGGTAGGCTCTCGTCGGCTAATTCCGGATATTCGGAAACCCACCCCAGGGTGGATACTGGGAAAATACGCGTCTAAAAATCCACCTCATCGTAAAGACTAAATTTTCAATAAATTTCAAATTTGTATGGCGGGGTGGATAATTGAACGCGCGTTTTCCGAATATCTTACCCTGGGGTAAATTTTCATGGGTGGATAATCGGAATAAGCCCTCTCGTCCAGCAATGGACGATGGTGAAGTATTTTATGAGTATGAATCAATTGGTCCCGTTACATCTCGATGTCTCAATACATCCAGTTTTACACAGAGATAGAGTTCACGACCGTTTCAGAGGGGTAGTACTGGGAGGTTTCCTAACAGGTGGCTTATTACAGTTCTAAGAAATATCAATAGATGGCACTACCTAGACAGGGTTGTCATTTCATATTTTGTTGCCAATTCTAAAATGAGTTTCTCCTTAAGATCATGTCTGTTTAGCGCCATCTGTGAGATGTTTCGGAACTACTTTTGACATATTTGAAGCTATCAGAAAACCTCTCCTTGGCAGAAGTCATGGATCTCCATTTTTTTCTATGTTGAAAACTGATCTTTTGAACGTACAGTCAGCCAAAGATCTGCTCTGGGAACTCACTTGAATGTCATTAGACATTACGGTTAATTGTTCACTTCTCACAATCTCAGACTAAACACGACTACTTAGACTTGAAAGGCGCGTACCACCTTCGGTACCTTCTTTTCCACCATAACTTATGGTAAATGGTACTTCGGGATCCAAACTGTCATTTTTACTACTAATTTGACAGTTTGGATGCAGATTTACCCTGATACGCAGTAAGGAACAGAAGATATTGTCTCTTACTCTTTAACTCCTGCATGTTGTTCATATCGTTGTCTCGTTTTATTCTAAACGCCAATTTAGGATTGCAAGTTTATTCAGGGATAATCCCACCACCACCCGCGCCCTACCTGCCTCTCTCTGTACGGGCCATTCTCTGGAGACGTGCGCATCTACTTGCTGCAGCCTCTTTTCAACGCACACGTTTTCTTGACTCCATACAAATTTATCTTTATCCGTCCCTGTTTTGTTGCCAACTCTCTTAGGATTGCAAGTGTAGTTGATTTCGTCTGAACTCTTGTATATATATTATATATATAATTGGAATCTCGGAAACGGCTGCACCGATTTTCATGAAATTTGGTATGTAGAGGGATTTGGGGCGATAAATCGTTCTAGCTAGGTTAAATTTTTAGAAAACATCTTTCCAACCGTGTTTTCGGGCATGAAAAATTGCTCAAATTGTTAATACGACTCTTACTGCCATCTATTGCCGAGTAGTAATACTATGCTATACGTAGGATGGTGCGGGGGACCTTTTGGTTTTGAAGTAACTAGAGATGGGGTTATGAAAAAATCGAAGGAAAATAATCGATTTTTTTACTTCGAGCGAAGCTCGGTCGTCCAGGTACTTCATGTTTCATTGACACGGAAGGTGTCATCAAACCACTCGGCCAACATTACGTAAGTGTACGGTGAGCTAGGATTAATATCTAAATGTTGCAATGGAGAATTTTCTTTGACGTCGCTTGTGAATAGGTACCTACTGAACAAGTGCGCTCCATCGTGGACCACATCGCTGCTTAACATCAGGCAGGATGGTGGTCAAACTCTTGTTCATTGTAATTTAAAAAAAAAAGACTTTTCCAGACATATTTTCGAGCGGAGAACTGTCATTATTATCTTTCTTTGGATAGTATGACAGTAATGGGGAATTTCCAGGGCCCCTGTTTCTCTTAGTTATAACAGATGGCGCTAGTTGTATTAGGGGGACAAATGTCAACGAAATTACTAACTTCAAGCAGTCCGTACTGAAGGCGACAGTAATTTTTATTATTGTTTGTGTACATGTTACAAAAGTGTCTGAAGTCTAAATAACTCACGCAAATAATAAAAAAAAACGCTCTAATATGTAACTGACAGAAGTCCCCCTGGATATCTACTAGCGACATCTAGATCAGAAACTTTTGTAGTTTGAAAATTCGCCATTACAGATCTCCGTCCGAAAATCTGTCAGAAAAACGTCAAAGAAAATTCCCCATTATACTGAATACAATATGAACGTCACTTGACGAGAAATAACTGAAATTGCGCAGTTAAACTCGCGGGGCGTCCACCAATATTCAACATTCAATTTTGACAGGCCCGTTGGTGTAGTGGTCAGCATGTCTGCCTCTGCTCCGTAGGGTCGTGGGTTAGATTTCCACCGTGGACAGGTGCTTAGGTGATGAACTTTGAAGCACTTGTTGGATATGTCTGGGTGTTTTATTTATATAAGTATATATTTAAAATGAAAAAAAAACATCGGAGCTGACTGACGAAGGGATGGATTACGTACATTTTCGAACGAATAAATAGAATTTGAACTAGGAGCGAATGACAGAATCCCATCGGAACGCGACAAGGCTTGCATACTAATTCTAACTCTTCTATTGTAGGTAACGGTCAAGAAACAAAACTTCCTCTAAAAATTGCTGAATTCCTGTGTCTTCAGCGATCCCACAGTGCCTGAAGACAAAGGTCTTCAATCAGTGTGTCCTACCTGTAATGACATACGGAGCTGAGACGTGGACACTGACGGCACGGCTGCCCACAAGCTCAAAGTCGCACAGCGTGCTATGGAAAGGGCTATGCTCGGCGTTTCTCTGAAGGATCGAATCAGAAATGAAGTGATCCGACAGAGAACCAAAGTCATCGACATAGCTCATCGGTTTAGCAAGCTGAAGTGGCAGTGGGCCGGCCATATTAGCCGTAGAACCGATGACCGTTGGGGAAAACGAGTTCTCGAGTGGAGACCGCGTCTCGGCAAACGGAGTGTAAGGCGCCCTCAGGCAAGGTGGACTGATGATATACGCAAGATGGCTGGCAGAAGCTGGATGCGAGAAGCCGAAACAGATCACAGTGGCGTGCAATTGGAGAGGCCTATGTCCAGCAGTGGACAAGTACGGGCTGATGATGATGATGTGTCTTCAGATACAATATAATTAGATAATATTAGAAGCATAGCTGATGTTCTTGTAATCTCTACTTCATCTACTTTGTTCCAGTAAATTACCTTTTATTACAATATACTTGAGAGCCTCTTGTTTTTGTATTTCTCAGACAATTCCAGGATGAAACGGCAATTGGACGTAGTTACACAGAAAGGACTCATTCCACAAAAACTTACTTTGGAGATATTTACCTATAAGTTGGATGCGCTATTGACCCTCCATTGATGTGGATTGAGACAGGGTACATAAAAAATAGGTTGTAGTGAACTTTTTTGTGTTTTTTTTTTTTATATGATGGATATGTCTTAATTTAGCACCCTGGTATAGCTAACTCAATTCGGGCAAAGTGTGGATTGAGTCCTTTCTGTATAACTACGTCCAATTGAGTGTCGGCAGTTCATTCTGAAATATCAACCTAGCTGGATGATACACACATCAAAAGTGTCTAGGGATCAAGTACATTTTAGAAGATTGCGATCAAGAATATGTTTTACAAAAACTGAATTCATTCATAATTTATTCAAAATGTGGTGATAAATATATAATAATATACCGAATATACGCAGAAGAGTGTCAATGCTCTGCGTGTTCAATACAACAACGGACTCAGGATGCTCTTGGGACTGTCGCGATTCTGCAGTGCGTCAGGGATGTTCACTGAAGCACGCATCCATGGATTTCATGCGATATTGCGTACAAGGACTGCCTCCCTGATGCGGCGGACTCGTGGTAGTTCAAATGTCATCCTGGCAACCCTGACTCAGAGGTTGGACAGCCGTTTATGTCGGCATTGGGAGACACTACACGTATCTCCTGGTAAATATTGTTAAGTTCCCCTTGTGTATTATAAATTATTATTACGAACATAACATAAGTATCACTAACAACTATGTATCTCGGTCTGATATAAATAAAAAAATAAAAAATAAGTCATTGATACAGGCATGGGGAATTAGGTAGGAGACCAATCCAGAAGATTAGATTTGATTCAAATAAATTAGATTTTTTTTTAGAGCTAAAAATGTTCTTGTTCCCTTGACACTTGATGCGTGTATAAAAAGAGAAAAGCTGACTGACATATCAACGCACAGCCCAAACGGCGAAACGTAGACAGTTGAAATTTGGTACAGACGTAGTTTAGGAGGAAAGGAATTCCTTAAATTCCCACGGGAACGGGAATTAACGGTAAACCGCTCAAGGCGCCTAAAATTTGGGACGCAGGTATTACTAAACTACGCGAATGAAATCGCGGGGCGTCCTCTAGTTTCTAATAAGATCCCAATATCGATGTGAAATAAAATACAACGTATCAATTTAAAAGAAAACTTTTATTTCATATTTTGTTTTGTCCCTCTAACGCTTATTACATTTAGAAGTCGATTCCCACCGTACCTATTAAAGGTATACTTTACGCCTTATAACCCCGACGCAGTGTAGGCGTTCTTCCACAACATATTATTCAAGTAGATAGATAACCAATAAATTATTTGTCTACATTTTCCTCTGTGTCCGCGGCGCGTCTGCGGTGAACGTAAATCCTTCAGAGAGCTTCCTCAGTAGAACCGTCGCCGCGCGCCCGCCGTCGGCTTCACCTGAAACCGAACAATACACATCACATGAAAAATCTCTTTCAGATACCGTCCATTGTATTTATAAATCCCCTTAATGCGTCCACGTTAGAGAGATACTTCAATACACGCGCAAGGCAATAATCTTTCGCAATAGCCGAGATCTGATCCCTACACAATAGTGATTCTCCTATTCGAAATAAATGAAATAGCACGTACAAAACTCAGTTACTAAAGCACAATACATCTCATAAACCCGGCTGGTGATTTGAGGTTGTACATTTATTCAATGCTTAACACGCTATCTTAGTTATGGAGCATTAATCTTATGAACAACACTCCAAGTTGGACAGGAATAGCTATCGCCTTGTTACAATTTAGATTTCGTCTCCCACAGAAAACCGCGATACGATGCGATGCCCCATCGCATGAGCTCGCAGATATATGCGATGCGATGCAAATACGCGGTTTTGTGTGGCAGCCGTCAACGTTGAACCACATAGATGGTATTAGGAATGAACAATTGCCAGGAAAAATGTGTCGTTCGATGTTATGGTCAGCGCGGGAGTCAACAAAGCTGGCTGTGATATGACCCTGCAGCACGTCACAGCCACTTTGCCGGCGCCCGCGCCGCCCGCGTGTGCAGCCCGCGCCGCCGCCGCCACCGTCGCCCCGCGCCGCTCATCAAAGCTGGCTGTGATATGATACACACCGACATAAAACAGCCACTTTGTGAGTGGCGCGAGACCCGAGTGTATGCGCCCGCCCCCGTCGCCATAGCCGCGCCCGTCGCGTCGTCGTCTCGCTCCCCTCCCAACTCGTCAAAAATGGCTGTGATATGGTCCCGAAGACATGGCACAGCCATTTTAACGAGTGGGCCGAGAGCTTCTCGTTCTCTTCCGTTATGTTCGTCCGACGTATAGTTCTCTGCAAACCGACCACATCAAAGTGGCTGTGATATGAACAGTATAAGACATTTCACTGCCGCTTTGACAGGCTAGGCCAGAGAATGTCCGTGCGCCGCGGCGTGCGTCTCGTGCGCCTCGTGCGCGCGTCGTGGCTCGTGCGCGCGCCCGTGCTCATCAAAGCTGGCTGTGATAGCTTCTCATTGACCTATGACAAACCGACTTTGATGGCACGGCCGCGGACTTTCTCAACACTGGAACACCTGAATGTAAGTAACATACGGGGGGAAAAAAGACACAGAATATTATTATAGATAAGTTGGAGTTTGCAATAATTTCGGTGGCTTTAAATTTCAAATGTAGTGTGCGAGTACACAATAGCGAAATGTAGACAGATGGCCGATGAGATCTCCAATAGGTAGCGTTGTTTGTTGCGAGGTCGGCAGCGGGCGGCGAGCGGCGGGCGGCAGCTCCCGTAGAGTGTCGCCGCTCCCGCATGAAAGACAAGGTAGTGAGAATTGTGATGTACGTGTACATCTCACCACGCTGTCTTTCACGCGGAGAGCGGCGATGTTGCGCGCGCCGACTGCCAGTAAGGAGCCTACCCACTAAGCGCTCCTCACACTAGACACACATCCAACTACCGTTCGGCAAAAAAGCGTACCAATAATTCCAAATAACAATATAAATTAATCAATACGCAACGTTTCAGATACAATTTTGATATTGCTACTTTTTTGCCTTGCTCTATCTTAATGATAAAATGAAAAATAGAAAATAGAGCCACGGTAAACATTTCAACGGTAAATGTACCGCGCAAACTATGTAGTGTTATTTTAGATATGTTACGTACAATAATACATTAAGCCTAAAAATGTCTACCGGCATTTTAGCAATTAGGTACCGTGGCTCTGTAACAATCAAGTGGGTAACATCAAACACTTAGAATAAAAGTAGGTGCATAAATATATTACCACCAAAGATCCAATTCCGAGCGTAATTATATCTCAATAAAGTCGTAATAATAAAGGTAAAATTTTGCAATACACACATCAAAAGTGTCTGGGGATCAAGAACATTTTTAGCTCTAAAAAATCTAATATATTTAAATCAAATCTAATCTTCTGGATTAGTCTCCTACCTAATTCTCTATGCCTGTATCAATGACTTATCACCACATTTTGAATAAATTATGAATGAATTCAGTTTTTGTAAAATATATTATTGATTACAATCTTCTAAAATGTACTTGATCCCTAGACACTTTTGATGTGTGTATTAATGGAAAGTTATTTATACACGTGAAAAGTTTTTACAAAGTCAGAGGTATTTAGGTAGTTCTTTTAACCATTCATTTACATAAAGACGCCAGGAGCGTTAACATGTACGTACAAAACAATTTCAAAACATACTTTACACAATATAAACACATAATGTTGAATAAGAAAACAACGCACTGAGTTGCACACCCAAGTTACTGTGCAAAGCACAATGAATCACGAGAAAAACAACGAATTTAATACGAAGAATAGAAAAAAAAAACAACGATATTCACAAATACGTATACAATTTCAGGAATACATAATGTAGTAACACGTCTACAAGTAAATAATGCAATATGTATACATTATTTGTTCGAATTAAATTTAACGTTTAGAAAATCGACACTATTGTAACAAGCATATTAATTTAAAAAAAATACTATCGCCATCAATACGGACTGCTTGAAGTTAGTAATTTCGTTGACATTTGTCCCCCTAATGCAGCTAGCGCCATCTGTTATAACTAAGAGAAACAGGGGCCCTGAAAATCCCCATAGTGACCGACGAAACATTTTGTAAAACTTTAACTGTCATTGGAAAATGTTCGCACAAATAACTACATATTCCGAAGTAAAGCTTGTTACATTAGTGTCTAGTAGAAGGTAGATTGAGAAAAATTTAAAGCTGAGCAGCACAGGTTTCGTTACCACCGTGTAAGTCAAATCAACATAAATGATGAGAGAATAAGCATGAATAAATAATTTCTGTCATAATAATGTGTGATCAACGAGGTAGGTACACAATATATAGAGTTTAAAAGGACCCCGAGCAATGGTCTTGAAAAAAAATGAAAAAAAAAAATAATCTACATACAAAATGTCATCTCCTGAGGAAAATATTTGTCTATTTTGTATGGAGATGAATTTTTTTTTTTTGCTTTGCCCGTAGTCCGCATTGTAGCAATTGTAATAGGTGTACATATTGACGAACCGAACAACGATTCTAAGATAATATGCATGTAAGTTATCGATGTCAGTCCATTGCATTTCATAGTGAGGCATTGTTTGTTCTATTTCGTCGAAGTAAATTTATTTCATTTCATTTCAAGTGTTTGAAGCAGTTAATCGGACCAATCTCGAAAAATCTTAACGTACAGTAGAACAATAAAATGGCCCTATCTAGTTATATAGTTTGACATTATGATAGAGTTGGGGTATATTGTGACACGTAAATTATTAACCTTATTATCAAACTAGCTGTGCCACGCAGTGTTACTCGCATCCTCCCGATCCCGTTGGAATTTACTATTACTACTGGATACGGGGTCGTTTCCGTTGGATGAAAAGTAAGTAAGCCTATGTTCATTTGGAAAAACGTAGCTTTCTTTTAGTGTAAGAATCATCAAAATCCGTTCAGTAGTTTCGGACCCTATTCAATACAAACAAACAAACAAATCTTTCCTCTTTATTATATTAGTATAGATATACATCTAATACTACTTAAAGAGTTTCAATTGAACACTAGGGCGGTTTGACGAAAGAGATTTATATGAGTGATGTAGTTGGACCGGGTGAGTATAGTTCGTCCCAGAAGGACATACATTGACCAGATTGGTGATGTCCTGGCCGAAGGTGGCGTGAAAAGTACTCGAAACCGGAGGTCATGTATGAAAAGACATATGAATATAGATGAAACGAAAGGGGTATGTCAGGACCGTGACAAATGGAGATCTGTAGTCCCTGCCTACCCCTCTGGGAGACAGGCGTGAAGTGTATGTATGTATGTATTAGGGTGGTAGACGGGTAGACTGACCCATACAATGCTTGTTTACTTCATCTTACTTCAGTAGATCCATTATCTATTGCCTGCCGTGACAACGTGATGCATGGTTATAGCGTGTCCCATTAAGGGGTGTTTTCTATAAAATATATCAACTAGTGCTTTTGTTGTGGCTTCTTCCATCTAGCACTCTGATAGCACTGATGCTAACAAAGGCTCAGCCGTCACTCGACACTAGCGGCAACAAGAATGGAAGCATTAGCACGTATAAAATCATAACGACCTACATTATCTGTTGCGGATAATGTGTTAAAAACAACCCTACACAGTGCTCTGTTCTCTTCAGCAGCTCTGATACGTGAGACAATGTACTAAGCTGTCTTTATACAGCGCTACAATACATTTTCATACTTGCATACACTTCACACCTGTCTCCCAGAGGGGTAGGCAGAGACTACAGACATCTAAATTCATACATGCTTCTAGCGTACATAGGAATTGTAGGTGGAAATTTCTTGTGTAGGCTAAATGGTTGTTCTCGCTCATGTCAGCAGTCAGAAAGCAGTCAAAATGGGCTTTTAGTATGTTACTAACGCTACACTTTGATAAAGGGGAACGTGCCCGGAGGAGTTGCTGCAGATGAATACCAACAATATTAGGTCAACTGACTGACAGCACATTCAAATGGTGGAAATGTTACACGAGTACAGATTACAACTTGGTTTCGGGAGTAAGCTACATACATTGTACGCTACATTTTATCCCGAAATTGCAACGGACACGAAAGAAAACTGACAAACAGCTAACAATTTAAACGACCTGTAGTGCAATTCTCGTATTTTTGCTCGATCACGATTACGTTTTGGTTTAGCTTACGCTCGAGTTTAGTCGAGTTCAAAAATTACCAGAATACCGTTTGTTTGAGAAGAGTTTTAGTTTGTTTGTTTACGAGAATACGCTTTGACGATTCCGAGCCGTTTGACGTACTATTGAAATTCGATAGTAACACGAGAATACGATAACGGGCGTTTGGACTAAGTTGAGACTATTTTAATATCGACGAAAATACGAAAATTGCAGTACTGAGAGACATTACACTATGTAGACACGGGATACCTACAAAACCTCTACCTCAATTCGTTCGCGGTTTCAATATCAATACTCATACACTACTATTAATCTATTAAAGTGGTAAATGTTTACCTACACGCAGGTATATGTGTGTTTTTCGTGCCGCTTTGTTTTGCAACCGTAGTTTGTATATTGTTAATGTTTGCACGCGCCGATAACGCAAAATAAAAAGACTAGATTTAAATGAAAACGTGGATTAACCGATCTAGACTATCTTACGGACGCGTTAGCAGCAGCTGTGAAAACTTTCATTGATCCTGTTAATTTCATTGAACTCTCCACACCATTTATTAAATATTAATATATAAGTAATTATATGTCGTTGTCTGATTTCCATAACACAAGTGCTTTAGCTACTTATCATGGGATGAAGGCAATGTGTGTGTTGTTGTAAAATATTTATTTATTTATTTATACCATTTACTTGCGTTATTATACGCATTTACTAAATTGTAGTAAACCGTGCAATTGGAGACATATATCCAGCAGTAGACAAATACTGCATGTAAAAGGACCACGAGCAATGGTCTTAGAAACGTTGTTGGGCTCGTCAATATGAACAACTTTTACTATGGCATAAAGTATACACATCAAAAGTTTCTAGGGATCAAGAACATTTTTACCTCTAAAAAATCTAATTTATTTAAATCATATATAGTCTTCTGGATTGGTCTCCTACCTAATTTCCCCCCAAATAAACAAATTTTTAATAAATTATGAATGAATTCAATTCAAAGTTTTTGTAAAATATATTTCTTCATTGCAATATTATGTGTATATTTTCATTTCCCTACATAGTAAAAATTGTTCATATTGACGAGCCCAACAACGTTTCTAAAACCATTGCTCGGGGTCCTTTTAGAGTCTGCCTAGGCCGACTATTAGGACGATATTATGTAGAAACAACGTACTTTGAATTTAATGTATTATTAGGGCAATCAGAGCGATCCAAAGCTAAGTACAATGATACATATTATTACAGCTTCAAATTAACTGTTAGTTGATTGCGTTTGTCTCGGCAGGGGGTCGCGGCCGTGACGGTACAATTACGTAATCCCATTGAGACAATAGCAGTCAATCTGTTACCACTCTCTGAACAGTGTGGGTACAGTCGATTGCCTCGTTAACCCATCAATAGTGTCTAGGAATCAAGAACATTTTTAGCTCTACAAAAAATCTAATTTATTTAAATCAAATCTAATCTTCTGGATTGGTCTCCTACCTGATTCCCCATGCCTGTATCAATGACTTATCACCACATTTTGAATAAATTATTAAATAAAAATAAATTAGAATTCAGTTTTTGTAATTATATATATTCTTGATTGCAATGTTCTAAAATGTACTTGATCCCTAGACATTTTTGATGAGTGTATATTATCGCCGAGTACAGTAATAATGTTGGTACCAAACAGACAAGACAATACTTAAACTAACTTCTATAACCACTAGGCGGTGGACAGTATCTTGTGAGAAGTACTGTTTTGTGTGATCGCCAAATTTGTTTTGGATACGTTGGCCACATTTGAAGAATGTCCTCTGGGTGTCCAGGACGCAACCCACTCAGCAGCAGCGATAGCTGAAGGCCATCCAGGGGATTTAGTCAGTAGAGTTCCGTCACTACCCCGTCGCCGTCCCAATAGCGACGGGGTGTTCATGAGGATTTCCGCCTTGTCTCAAAAGTGTGATTTGCATTGCAATTTGTGAACTAGAAATTTCAATAGCGCATTTAGTCTTGACGCGACTAGATATGATGGACGCGTGGATCGTTAAGCGAGAACGCGTCTCATTGGAAACACCATTGACAATGACTTAATTCAGTATCGTACATAGTTCAGTTAATCTATCATTGGCAGTGGCGTGCACACCAAATAGGCAAAAAGACACTGCCTACCTTAGTATTTTGGCTACCCGACCTAATAATAGAAATTGCTAGATCATTTTTTGTTGTACTCACGACATAGGCTAACGAAGGTCCTGTGTTTTGTGGGTGAGTAGATAGGTTGGTACCTATACTTCGTAAAGACAAGTTACCTAAACAGTGTCAATCCTTGGGTATTACTGCCTACCTTGTCGTAAAAGCCAGTGCACGCCACTGTTCATTGGTATCTCTCTGTCATAAATAAAATAAATAAATGAAATATTTATTTTTCACAACACACTTGTGTTATGGAATTCAGACAACGAGATTCCTTAAATACATTTGTTTTTCTTTTAAATACACTTATATAAATAAAACATCCAACATGTACTCAAAAGCTCATAATCTAAGCACCTGTCAGCGGTGGGAATCGAACCCACGACCCTACGAAGCAGAGGCAGACATGCTGACCACTAAATCGTCTCATTCTGTTTAGTAGTATTTCTATTTTGTTTCCAAGCAAAAATTACTAAACGAGTGTTAACCGAACAATGCAGTATCGTTGCCTATAAAGTCGACATGCACGCGAAACATCAATTCCTAAATATTTCTATACAATTGTTTGATTGTCAGCATGAAATTTAATTGAGGTCGGATATTGTCCGATCGCCGTGTCGGCTAGTATTACATTAATTAACACGTAATATTTTAAACCACACTCGCTTTGTAAAGTTTATTGTACTTTCCGTGGCGTAATTGGGCGCTATCGACCGCATCACAACACTCCAGCGGTATTATTGCGGTGCGAAAATTAACAACCAATTGCACTCCTCGTGTAAACAAGAGCGTTTTAATTTCCGCCTGTTGTTTGCTCGCTTTGTATAAAAGCGAGCGTCAGAAGCCCAATTGTCGAGTATTTCGACTTGTAATCGTTAAAAAAAATAAAACGTTGTGGTTTCGAGAGCGGCTAGATTAGACGCATTACATATGGGTTTCTTTTTTAGAGTACGCTATGCAACGCCCATCAATATCATCATCAGCCCATACTTGTCCACTGCTGGACATAGGTCTCTCCAATTGCATGCCACTGTGATCTGTTTTCGGTTTCTCGCATCCAGCGCCCATATGGTGAAGGAAACTCGCATATCGTAAGATATATGTGAATTCTATAATGTCAATCCCCCTCTTAAAGACCGTTGGATTAAACCGTGAGCTTTGCTTAACAATTTCATCGCTTCATATCACTTTGGAAGGCATCACGCCTTTTCTAAGGATAGTATTTAAACGTGCATCAAAAAAGTCTAACCTAAACTAACTAAAATACTGACTTAGCGACAAAATTACTGATTTGGTCTTCTAATTGCCATTCTGATGATAACTTTGGCTTTTTAGGTGTGCAAGTTAGTAATTTTGATGTACAGTTTATTATTTTCCCTTGTTT
>SJJU01004972.1:0-11860 GCA_012932125.1 Conopomorpha cramerella
GTCCCTGTTTTGTTGCCAACTCTCCCCCTTCTGGGGCATGACGACCACATTACGGAGACTTCGCGCCGGGGCCTCGTCGCGTCTTCAGTCGTTAACAGGCTTCATATGTTCTTCGAGCTGTATGCCAGCGATTAGCAAACTCACGCAAGCGTTCAAAGTTTCCTCGACTGCTAACCAGATCCCTAAAGTATATTGGCCCTGGCTCGATACGCTCCAGTTTATTAAGCATCTCATTCCTTGCCTCATTGTATAATCTGCATTCCCATAGTACGTGGTCCCTGTTTTCGCTCGCTTCGCCACAAGGGCACTGAGCCGTGTCGCAGAGAGTCATCCGGTGTAGTCGTTCTCTGAAGCATCCATGTCCTGTCAAGATTTGCGACACAATGTAGTCTGGTTCGATCCATCCGAAACTCAACCTTTCTGCAGTACTCGGGAAGAACTTGTGTAGATCCCGACCATCATCACTATTCTCCCAGCGAGACTGCCATTGGGCAACTGCAGCCTCTCGTTTTGATGTTTTTAATAGCTTGCGCTCCCTCGGAGCCCAACTGGGTACCCTCCTCCTCAATTTTATTTTATTTTAAACCCTTTAATTTGATACCCATGTTGGACTGGTGCATTTAAAATAATTAGTCCGCCATTTTGGATTTCGGAAATGGTCACTTTATTTTCCAAATTATATTTAGCAAGCTCTTTCATTTGATACCCATATTGTACCGGGGAATAAAAAATAATTAGGCCGCCATCTTCTAAGTGCCCCCAAGTCGGATTTCGGAAATCGTTAGGTACTTTATTTTTCAAGTTGTTCTTAACAAGCCTGCTTGGCTGCTATGACACAAATTGTGCAACTAAGCTGGTTTCAACCAGTCGCAGTGCCTGGTATGTCTTGTCATGCCGTTCTTCTAGGCCTGCTGATGGTACCTAAGACTTATAGTAGATACTTAAAATGTTAAAATGCCCGAAAGAATTATTTTGCTGATACAGTTAACACGAAAATCTGTTTTTTTTTCATTTGTGACTAAACGAGCGTCAGTATCCATCGTCTTTAAGTTTATGAGGATCAATCAATCTTCTGCATTCGCGCAGGTATCTATCAAAGTCAAAATAAACAAGTCAAAATTTAAGAGCGGAAACCAAGAAAGTACATGATCTTGTCAACATTGCCTATTAGTACTAGAATAGCTAATTACTTATTAATCTATGAAGTTACAACTACATACATGTGATAAAACACTACAATGGCTCTAGTCACATTCTGTGGCTGCGATGAGCCAGTCAAGATTGAAGAAGACGAGAACTTCTTCCCAAGTCCTAATCACCTATGGGGAATGTTGGGAGCTGTTTTGGCGACAGTATTATGCTGGTTTGCTTACACAAAGGTAAGCTATTCAGTTTGCTTATAGGTGATTCATAAAGCTATTGGGGTTCAATAAACATGTGCAATCCTTACTTCCTTACTAATATTATAAATCGGAAAGTGAGTTTGTTTCTTCGGCTTTCACGCCGTAGCTACTGAACCGATTGCTTTGAAATTAAGCATATGTAAAGTTAGAAGTCCGGATTAAATAATCGGTTACTTTTTATCCCGGAAAAATTGATATTCCCGAGAGAAACTTACATTTTTCCGTAGGAATGATAAGTTTTCTTATAGTTGTCCTGTATACCGCAATATACCTAACCGAAGTCCACGCGGACGAAGCCGCGGGCGTAAAGCTAGTAATCAATAAATCTACCCTATTCTTGATGCCTAAATTAATATCTATAGGCACGGTAACTATAGATAATATAAAGTAAGTAGGTACCTATGTAAATAGGTACATTTTCACTCAGATGCAATAATACAGGCTGCAGAACGTGTACCAATGGGACTCTTTATCAGAGTCTATGTAACGCAACTCTCATACGACGAAGAAAAGCGTCGTAATGAAACCCACACGCCACAAGGTGTCTAAATCCTATAACGGCGATGGGCTCACCTCTGACACTTTGGGTTAAATTAAAATTGCTTGGGAAATCGTGGACATTTGCTTAGCAAGTGCCTCTGCCTACCTCGCTTTGGGAGTAAAAGAAGTGGAGTGTATTTATTTATCCGGAGGCTCTGCCACCACGGAGTCTAAATTAGGATGCACTGTATTGTGGCTGAGTCCGAAAGTGCGGAAAGACGGATCCGAGGATTTGACTTTGTTAATTAAAAATATACTAGACCCACTGCACCCCTGACCCCCGTGGTGGTACCGTAGGTCTTTACGGTTAACGGTACCACTGATTAATAGTGATAGGTATAAAAAATACACTTCACGCCTAAGTGGGGTAAGCAGAGGTACTTCTATTGATAGACATATAATTGATAGTGCGAGTAGAAGTCACATGTTTATACAACAATATATGTATGTATAAATATTACTTTTATTAAATCTATGGACGGAGCTAACAAAGCGATTCGCTAGCGGCTTTAGTCACTTGGAACCTGGTTGAATTGTCATTTCGACAGTCTATTCTAGCCGCTGGGCAAAAATCGCGCGGCTTCAGCAGTGTAAACAGCCACCAGTCACCAATGTCAATTCCCCATAACCTTAATAGACTGGTTTAAGTTTCAGATAAAAATGTCTACTCTTCGTGTACAACAAACTCAAGACAGATCTAACGTGAGGATCAGCAGACTTAATTAATTTAAAAAACGGGTGTATGTGTACTTATTGCATTTATTAAAATTTACTTCGTAATTATAAATATGGCATATCAATTTCCTACTTCGAGTTATGTTCTGATTATCATTCTTGCTAAATTACTTGTCAATCATGGGTCAACAAATTATCCCATGTTGTCGTTACATACCGGCCGTAAGATAATAACTACGAACTAGAGCACTAGTGTCTACTAATTTATAAGTAATAGCATAGAAAACTTCTAGGCCATCGTTTTAATTGCCAGTACCAGAGGACCGGGGCAACGCCTAGCGCATTTTTCACTATCAAAGTATTATTGGCATTGTCTTAGTTGAAATAATTCACAAGATACATTGTCAAGGAAAACATTCTTCGATCCTCGAAGCGTCGGATGTGTGAAAATTGACATTGTACTTAATTTCAACGAAGATAAAGGTGACAATACTTTGATAGTGAAAAATGCGCAAGACGCTGCCCCGGTCCTCAGGTACTGGCAATTAAAACTATGGCCTAGAAGTTTTCTATGCTATTACTTATACATTAGTAGACATTAAGGTACTGGCAATTAAAAAACTTGGCCATCGTATCAAATAGTAATAACTCTCTTCAAGTAGGTTACAAAAACAATCACCATGTTTTAAAATTATCATGTTTATAAATCTAAAACACTTCAGGCTTATAATATAAAACTGGCCGTAAATATAATGTAGTAACTTGAACTACTCTGTAATCTTAAATGTTAAAACAATGTGCATTAATTTGATAATTTGTAATATTAATACGTATACAAAACAAACATAAATTTCGAATTTCTTATTGCACCCACATAATAATATCTTTGGCACACACAGATGCCTTAGAATTTAAAAAAATACATACCTACTAGCACAGTTAGAAGTAAAGTTATTAATTTCGAATTATATCTATTCGATTTTAATCTTGGTGCATTTACGTAAACCAAATTATGGAAAATTGACATCTTTTGAAATCGGTCACTATTTTTAACTGTAACACCAAAAACACTAACCCCAGGTTTGGCAAAGCGTGAGCACGTCATGTCATGATAATATATTTCGATATCTAAATATATTAGATAATAGCGTATGCCAATAATAACGCCAATACACAGCCACGAAACGAAAACTACGAATTGTATCATTTTCTTACACACTTTATGGAAAGAGGGCTATTCCAATAAACACGGTGGACTTTTAATAACGTTGGTATATATGTTACCAACGTCAAGTTAAATCTAATCAAACTGAACTATTCCGTATTATAATGCAAAGTAAAATTTACTTCATCCGAGATATTATACCTACAGTTGAGTCGGAAATTTAAGCAGAAGACTACGAGTTTGTATGGAGAGATCGTTTTTTTTACGCCCGGCGCATTGACACCTGGTGAAATGCACTCACTAAGGTCTACAGAAACACTGGCCACCGTTGGAATTAGTGGCTCAGGTGGGTGGGAGCGGTCACCGTGGGGTGTTAGTGCGTGCGAGTCCCACATCCATATGCAGTATCCATAACATATATCCCCACGAAAAAAGGGTCTACAGTACACTAAGTACGGTTTGAAAGGGTATTTCCGATTCAACCTGTATATTATGTACGTAAGTCCAGAGTCAACCAAATACCGCGGCCGGTATGAAATTACCCATTCACTATAAAAAAATCTAGTAAAACAACTTAAAAAATCTATGATATTAAGTCAAATATAAAATATTCTACAGGAAAAATAATTAAAATACATTCAATGTATTACATTCATTAAACAGGAACAATATTTAGAATTTGGCTTTGACTGTTTTATCAAATTCTATTGACTAAATATCCACATAATATGTAAGTATTTGAGCTTTGAAGTCTTATAATATGAATTCTAAAAAATAATACTTGACATAATTCTTATATTTAATATCTTAAAACAACATGGAAGCATAGTTCGTAAAAATTTTCTTCATTAGGTACCTAGAATTAATTCTATAAAAATATAATATCTAAAATAGTATAATAATATCATCTGATAAAAACATTTATGACAAAAATATGAATTTGACTGAGTAAATATATCTTAAAATATTAGACAGTCATTTCAAAGTTGTCTTGAGAAACAAGGAAGGGGTCTGCTGTTTTACTATACCTCATACCCACAGGAAGAGTTTCCCGCCTCAAACCTGTGTTAAGTGTACAAAAATACATTATTTCTTAGTAATGTATGAAATGTACCCATAGTTGAAGAATTATCTTCTTACGTTGAAGTTTCGTAGCGTTACTCCAGCAAAATAGTGTCGTTGTGTAGAATTTGATATGCAGGGAGTTTGCGTTTTGCATTGGAACTGTGCTCGAAAACGAAAGTATTTGCGACGATAATTTAATAGCAAAATTATTAGTCTAGCACAGGGTTTCTCGAAGGCTTCTTGTCTAGACGGTAATGGGTTCGCGGAAAGATTTACATAATGTTGCCTGGTTGGCAGTCAAGAGTTTGCGATGCACATTGAAGCGCGCACTTGATTCTAAATCAGAATTAAGTTTAAAGCCGTGTTTTAATAATTTTGAGCATGCAGTTTGATGGAGCTTGTCCTTATAAGTAAAGAACGTAAAGTTTCCGACATTTCTTCCTACAAGGGTCCATAGGGTATTTTTTATTTCTTAGGATCTGGACAATATAACGAAATGCGACTGTCTGTAGTACAGATGTCAAGATGGTATAGCATATTTTCTTCTACATAACAGGAAATTTATTTTATATTATTTTAGGTTAGGGGTTCGCGATCGTTTTAGAACTCAAATATAAGGGCACTTGGGGCAAAAAATTTGAGCAACCCTCGTATAGCAGAAGCACACTAGGATAAACGCTAGCAGTTTAGGAATTACTCATTACGGATACCAAGTAATTTCAGTTTTTATGGTTCACTGTTTTCAAAATCTTAACCAGCTGAACACAAAATGATGCAAATTCGTGTCATTATTCTTCTGCTGGAGTAACATTTTATTCGAAATGGGGTCCTATTTTGTGATATTCACTAGCAGAACTCCTACCTACAACAGGTATTTAAGAACAAATTACAGTCTATATACCTTTCACAAGGTCTTATTGAAGCATTCCAGCGTGGAGAAATAAGTGGTATCATTGCAATCCTGCAGCAAATACTTATGTTCTTCCATCACGTCGCCGCGGTTCAACAAGTG
Organism: Conopomorpha cramerella; assembly: GCA_012932125.1. NCBI lineage: Eukaryota > Metazoa > Arthropoda > Insecta > Lepidoptera > Gracillariidae > Conopomorpha > Conopomorpha cramerella. The sequence continues at coordinate 5,861 of SJJU01004972.1, forward strand.
CACCAGGATATATTGGTACGGGAATACCGGCACGTTGTGACGAGCAAAGAACTTGAGCTTCACCCGCTCTATAACCTTCATGTCTACGAAACAGTAGTCCGCTGAGCAACAGCTGCCTGGCGTTCTGGAAATGTCTTACTTGTTATAGGTATGTGAAAAAAGAAATAATGAGATACACCCAAAAAAGTGATTAGTCACAGTCATAAAATAGCATCTGGTATAGTTCGTGCATTTCATGAATGTGCGCGGGTTTTGTTCGTTTGAATTGTCAACTAGCGTGTCCATATACGACTCACACATCTAAGGCCCGCGCGCATTCATGAAATGCACGAACTATACTTGTGTAGATTACACAAAAAAAAGTAAATATTTATTAATTTGTTTCATTGGTAAGTAATCTTTATTGGTAAGTAAATAGGCTTTTAATCCCAAAACGGGGTAGGCAGAGTCACTTGCGAAGCAAATACCCACGGTTATTATTATTAATTAAACAGCAAACAGAGTTATTGATAACACGGACGGGGCGTATAATAAACAAGAAACTAGAAAGTAATATTCTTACGTGATCTATCTAAAAAAATAAAAGCGAAATACCTACATTGTACAAATGACGTAAAGTAAAAAACTCCCATGCTCACCTCGGATCGTAAGTAACGGGTTTTGCTTTGAGTGCCTTGAAAATCATCTGGTAATATTGTCTGTATTTCTTCTTCATGATGAGAACAATTTGTTTCCCTTCAAATGGAAATTTAGCATTCAGCGCTCCCAACTCGTGGTGCCAGAAAACCGCTGCTTTAGCAACTTCGCGACTTGTATTATCGATCTCCAGGATTTTAGGGTGTTTCTTCCATTCATAGTTACCTTCCTGGAAATATTAAAATAACCAAAATATTTATCTAATACTACTGACTTATCTAATCATATGATACAAAGCTCCAAGTCTGTATGTGATGTACCTACACAATTCCCCAAAAGTTGGTTGATAAACAGTTAAGCTTTGATTTAAGATGTGCTAAAATTCTATGTAAGAATTATAGTCCGCGTCATCTAAGAAGCAAATTCTGCACAATAAGTTGAGTCGAAAGTGTTAATCGACTTCGTCAAGTCTCAGTAGATTGGTTATTTCATCCGACGTTAATGTAAAATATACTGTAGGTATTTGGTGGTGTTAAAGTAACAAATCAAATTTTGCACCTTTTTTTTATCGTGGGGAAATCCGTTATGGATACCCCACCGCTAACGGAGACGGCGGCGGGGTTATGTGGGACTCGCACCCACTAAAACCCCACGGTGACCACTCCCGCGTTATTGCCGGGGCCCCCGGAACAGCCTTAGCCACTACGTCCAAGGGTGGCCCCAGCCGCGCTAGACCCTCGTGGACCGTCACCGGAATGGGGGCGATCTACGCACCCCCAGCGCACGATGTCGTACGGCGGTAACAGGGTCACCACGCTACCGCCGTCGCCACTCAGGCGTCACGTCCCTCGACCGCCGCGGCGGCGGCGAGTCCGCCGTCTGGCCGGATCCGCCGCTTCACGTTCCCCTTCTGCGGTCTCTTTTGCGAGCATAACAGAAGGAGACCGCAGCGCTCCACGCTTCTCTGCTGTCCACCATCGCTGCAACGAGGGTCGACAGGGAGAGATCGGGGCCGACAACCGCGCATAGCGCCGCTCTCTCAAACGCCCAGGCCGTACACACCTGCAAGGTGTGCTCTGCACTGTCGTCGGGGCATTCGGAGCAGTGGTGACATGCGGCAGAGGGCTCCCTCCCCAGTCTATGCAGGTATCTCCCGAAACAACCGTGTCCCGTGAGAACCTGCATCAACCGGAAAGTGAGGGAACCGTGCTGTCGGTACAACCACTGGTCTAGGACGGGGAGAATCGCCTCCACCGTCCTGTGCCCCGCGCCCGGGTTCGCTAACCTGCGATAATAGGTCTTCATTCTGTACATGTAATGGTTGACTTTTGTTTAGTACCGAACTAAATTTACCGAACAACTGAGACATCCACTTCAGATTCCATTTGTCAAATTTAAACTTCAGACCTATTTCGCGTTTGAAACGCTGTTTTGTTCAATTTCTCAGGAAATACGTATCATTATACTGATTGAAGTTTCGTTTAAAGAGGGTTTGATTGGTGATTGACTTAAAACAGCGCAGCCTCATCTTTTGAGAAAATAGTAAAACCAAATAAAAAAGAAATAGGTAAAATTGATAAAACTAGGATATGACATTTTTTAATTGGAGTCTTAAGATTTTTGAAATAGCGTGTGATGAAAAATTTGACATAAACATACCGGCAGGAACCTTTTACCCCTGTAGCTATCGTAGACGTAGTTGACGTGCAGCAACCACTTGCCAGTGGCAAGCGCGCACACCATCATGCCAGTGAACGTGTCCTTCGGCAGCACTGATATGAAGTGTGTGGACAACATCTCCATTTTAGTGTTCTCAGCTACCACTCCGCCCATCTCGACTATCATTGTAATTACTCTCTCACGGTCCTTTGAAATAAAATCATACACTTTATATATTACCATAATGACTAATGCAAAAATAAACTTTTGAGATATTATGAACCCTAGGTCACATTTAGCTTTATAATTCGGAAAAAAAGGTTGTTACACAGTCGCTCTTTTCATAACCGACAAGACACACGCGCTCCCTAAACAAGCACGTTTCGTAAAGGTTTTAAAGAACTTCATATAAATTGCGAAATGAGTGACAGGAAGGATCATTACTGTTAATAAGTTATTTTGAACGATGTGTAGTATGTATATATATTTAACGTCTGAACCAATTAAGCTGAAAATTGGTGGGAAGGTAGCTTAAGACCAGGAGACGGATAATATCCGGACGGATAATATATTATAGGATTTTTTTCTCGGACCTGTGGGACGCGTCGCTCTATAAAGGGTGTTGTAATTTGTATAAAATACTGAAACTACGCGAATGAAATCGATGGGCTGCACTATTAATGTTGTAAAGTGGAAAGATTTGATTGTTTGTTTGGTTGATAGGCTATACTTACTTTATCCCGAAATTCCTACGGGATCTAAACAAAAACATGAGTAACACCACGCGATACGCGTAGTATGTTATATTTCCCCCGCTACAACGCCCCAAGTACCTGCTCGTCCGGTTAAATGTTAGCGTTTGTGTTGATCTATGCTTGTTGCCAGCGGGCAAATCGCTGACGCCGAAACGAAACGCGCGACTGTAAAATGAGCCTAAGCCTCTTCTCTTCTTCTCTTCCATTTTGATAAGTCTATTAATGCAAAAGCTATGGATGCGGCGCAAATCCTTAAAATCAACTTGCAACCCTTTAGGGACCAAAGGGACCTAAGGTTTGGTGATAAGTGCCACTCCACCACTAGGCTAGTTATCCAATTACGCTCTGTACTATGTACATGTAACTACAATGCAGTTTAGATATATGTCTGTTTCGTAGTAAGTCATTCAATTAGTAAAATAGTAAACTGTTTTAAAAGTTATACATTTATATCTTACTTTTACAACTAATTACTATTCAACTTGTATTATATTGAACTTTTTATTGACTGGCTAAGGATGAAAAGATAATATAAAAAACAAATTTATTGTAGGTACATTCAACAAATTTATGGTGGGTTCCTTAAAAACAAACATCTGAATATGACTATACTTACATTCAAAAACTCAGATAGCATGAATATCTTCTTGTCACATGCACAAATAAGGTTCTGTTTCATTTTCCATGACTCTTCAGAAGTTCCACTAGGTGAACCGTAGCCTTCACTATCTGCAAGGCAATAAATTATATTGTTATATGTAACAATGACGCACGTTATCCCATTATTGTTCAGGTAGAAGTAGGTAGCTGTCATTGACCACTACCAACATTTCGCGATAGGAGGGGATGGCAGATGGGGGTAGGGGACTGAAGTTGGGAGGGCAGGGCTGGGGGAGGGGTTCTATGTTAGCTTTGTAAAGGTGAATTAAATTATTGTTTTCTTTATTACCTGAAATAATTTCTGTCATACGAGGTAGGGTTGCTTTTATTTGCGAAGTAACTTGCATTTTAGATTTTATTGGACTGTAACCTTCCAACTTCTTTTTGTGTTTGTAGCTCTGAATGAAATTTTTAAAAGGGCTGTATGTGGCAGTCATCTTTGTTTTGCCATCTTCTATTAGTTTTCGGAAGCTCACCCTCTTTGGTGTACTTTGTCTACTGAATGATCTGAAAGTGTCCAAAATATTATTTTTAGTAAAAGACAGTGTTATGTTCAAATTAAGATACAAGCTGTTTTTATTATTATTCATTAACTGTAGTTTTAAGAATTTAGACCTAATACTTTTAATGCTGTGCCAAATACAGCAAAAAATATTTTTATTTACCATATAACTTATAAAGGTGTAGAAGAACCAGGGTGTTCTTTGTACAGCAAATCCAATATATTTTATTTAGTTAAAAAGATCTGGAATAATAATTAGTACTTGAAGTAGAGAGAGATAGAAAGATAAAGAAGCTTGATAAATATAAGTAAAAATTATATTATGAAGCAAAAAGTTCAAAGTACCATGCAGGAAAAGAAGTTCCAAATACTTCAGAGGGTATGAAAACTCACTCATTTTCCCTTTCCTTATTCAAAAAATTCTTCATATTGCTCTGTACTTCATTCTCAATTGGTTTGCATTGAATCTCCTGATAGATATCCTCAATAGACCATCCAATTTGTCTTCTCACACTAGTTGGCTGCCTAATTTTTTCCACTTTAGGGTAAAAAGTGTCCACACAGTCTACACCAACAGGTTCGGGCACTGTTACTTCTCTGACTTGGAAGTGTTGGACTTTCAAGTGACCGAAATAAAGTATTTTATCTGTAAATATCTCATGGCATACTGGACACACATAGTGATGCAGTTTCACATTTGTTGTGCATTTATTCACATGGAGAATATAAGCTTCGTAGTCTTCATAGTTATTGTCGCATAACACACATGACACTTTTGGTCTCTCTTTCTTACTGTTAGGGATAAACGGATTCAATGGAGCATTCTCAATGTCTGCCGCCACAAGTGTCTCAACACTGCTGGCACTTTGAAAATGTTCATTTTCAACCGTACATGTAACATGGCATCTGTGAGCGCCTAAAGTATTGCAATACACACATTTTATTGATTCAATATCACTATCAGTTTCATCACTGATTTCATGATATGTATCATTTGAGCTGTCATTTGTTTTTAAATTGTTCTCATCATTATCACCTTGTTCTGTATGTACATGAATATCTGTACTAAGTACTCCATTCAAATCTGTGGCTGTATGAAATGTTGCATCTGAGTCTAAAAAAATACAATTGCATCAAAATAACACAATACAATATCACTATTTTAGTTACGAAACTAAAGCTTGGTTGTTAAAAGTAATTTAATAAACAATTTACTAATTGTATATAATAAACTACACTAAACAAATTTTATTCCTCAAATACAAGATACAAATTTCCTGGCAATAAACAAATGTCCTTAAAAAATACATGTTCAGTTAGAAGTATTAGCAGACACAACAAAATACAATATATTCTAAACTATGTTACAGTTACGTTTAACACTTACCACACTGTTTTCTGATTATGTTATCAACTTTCTCACATTGGAGTTTAAATAGATAAGCTGTACTAAGATTCTCTATGCAGGAATTGCAAACTCGGTCGGGCAAGCCATCGCCGTCATAAATCTGGAACGGTGTAAGGACCATAAAAAATGTTGTCCTATAGAATGCGAAAACAAGTTTTGCGATGCAACATCACAAGATGACATCAAAACTTACTCGGATATTTGCAAACGACATCACCATATCTGATAGTCTTATTGACTCGTCTAGCTCAAATATAGAACAGAAGTCTCCTAACTTTAGGCACAGCCTACATTTACTGAATGTTGATTTGTCCATTTTACAGAAATTAATTATTCTACCTACATTAAATTGCGGTATGGTTCACACAGATACACAGTCA
>SJJU01004974.1:0-13202 GCA_012932125.1 Conopomorpha cramerella
TGGCGTGCAATTGGAGAGGCCTATGTCCAGCAGTGGACAGGTATGGGCTGATGATGATGATGATGAATAATTAAAATCTTAAGCTCTAATCTAATGCTCCTAATTTAAGATATTTTTTTTCTTGTAATTGTAGTAGGTAAATGCAATCATTCCAAAGGTTTAAGTGCTCTTTTTTTACTTTCAAAAGCTGTCCCATCTACAACTTTATGTTCTACCATCAATCCCGAGCTTATCTTATGCGGAGCATCAGGTCACTTTTCGCTCTATTAAGATACTACGTAATGAACGACCCTGAGATCGGTTTGTGAAATATTTGCATTTGTTTCCTTCTTAAAAGGAACTGTCTCTGATTTTAAAACCCATATCGAAGGCTTACATTTACAACGTTTGAAAAAAGGGGGATTTTTTGTTCAAGTGTTTCTCTAACCTTTATTTATAAACAAGTTACATGGAGGATAAAGATACCTACCGTGTTTTGTCAACTTCACTTTTTCTCCAATCTTCGAAAATTCAGTCTGGCAAGGATCTTGCCTACCACCTTAAGGTTGTGAAACTGATATTATTATTATGAATATTATTATGAATAATCTGTGACGGTTTTTTTTACTTACTCACATATTTTCGTGTTGCCTTAACACATAGGATAAATATATTCTGACAACATAAATTCCCCTATTTAATCCCTATCGGGGTGTCATGTTGTTATAGTGAGACCGCAATCACCTTTTATTTCTTGCCAAATCTCGGTCATATTAAAATCAGGCGCGATCAGATATATTTTATCAATCCAAACCACCTTGAAAGTTCGCACCAAAAGGTGTTGAAACTGTAACGTATCTAAAACACAAATCAAATTGACTCAAACCAATTTAAACTGGGTGCCAAAGGGAACTCTAAATTACAAAATGAAGGTAAATGCAGTTCTCAACTACTCTTATCAATATAATGCATAAGGTCGGTTTTACTGCGGCAGCTTCATCAATATAGGTTCATGTCGAGCCGTAGGCTATATGTATTACTTGCACTTAACATTCGCAACATAAACTGTGTATAATAAAAACTTAATAAAAGTTTTAATACATAAAATTTTTATGTTTTTATATTTTTTACACTATAAAAACAAAAAAATTGTTCATAATAACTTCTTACAGACCACGTTTTTTAATCATCAACAGCGATACCTAACTAACTAACACGAGCAAGGTAAAATTACAATAATAATCTGTCTGTCATATTTATCCCAACTTACTTATGCCGTGTGGTGAAGGCACCAACCAACCAGCCTGGCAAGCGTGACAATTTTCGGCACCGCCATCATCCGTCTCTATAAGCTAATACATGAGTATTTACAGTACAGGGTTAATACGGCCACTGGAGTACTTAGCAAATACATATGCATATTCATAACAATTACCTATACTTCATGAATATTACCTACCTGCTCGTATGTATTTATAAATTTAATCGATTATGTTGTATATAGTCCGTAACTTAATTATGATACCTTAACACTTATCTACCTGGCAATCAGGTTTATTTTTAGTTCTAGCATGGTAACTATTTAGTATTTTTTAAATAAAAAATAAAGGAAACACAGGCTCCGGAAAGTCATTCCACATCCTGGCGGTTCGCACTATGAAAGTAGACGCGAACCGTTTCATCATCATCATCATCATCAGCCCATACCTGTCCACTGCTGGACATAGGCCTCTCCAATTGCACGCCACACTTTATCTACTACACACTACTGCCTTTCAATTTGAGTTGCCTGGTATTCATTAGCATGAGATGTACCTACTGTTTGTAAATATGTGCAATAAAGAGATTTTTCTGTCCACGATATTCACGAGCCAACAGCTGGTTTAAATTTCAGAACTAATTAAACACATACTTCAACCTTTCGAGGACTTACCGTCCCTTCGATGTGATAACAATAATTTCTATTGTCGTAATGAAAGTGTTAAACTGTCTTTTTTTAATATTATTTTCAAGAACTTCATAGTAGGGCCAAAGCAATCAAGTTAGCTGTACGCTATCAGAAATCTGACTCAAGTTGCAGTGCTTTAAAACTTGTAGAATTAATAGTCCTAACTTATCAAGTCGAGGTTTAATAGCTTAATCGTTACTTTAGATGGCGCCAGTAACTTACCGCTTTACTATTCGATATCACATCCATGTGGCGTCGTCGGTTTTGATTAATGTATGAAAGTAGTTTAACTTAATTATTACATCAGTTAAATTAAAGGAACTCGTTCTGGAACGTGTTTTAATCTGGATAAAATATTGATAAGATTTTCTCGCATTTACAACACTTACTTAGGTGTTTTAAGAGTAAATGTGTAAGTGGAGAGTATTTCTTGCTTTATTTGATACTTTACATTTATAGAGATCGTTTAGGGTTTGATTCTGTAAGACATGGGAAGGAGGATTAGAGTCTTAAATAGTTATTACGATGCGAGCTGCCGACTGCAACTGTGAACTGCACATGCAGTTGCCCTGGAGGTTGTACCTTATTTCTAAGTGAACAAGTGCAGTGAGCAGCTCGCTACAGAATAGTACCGGGTGTATCCCACTTTCTCCATTGCAGCCTACTAGGCATAACCAGAGCAATATCAATGGAAAATGGAAATAGTGGGATACACTCATAGTACCTTTATGGTGAAATTTACGCATCGAACTATACATTTCGTCAAAGTTTTGCTTTTATATTTGTATTATGTCATCTTACCTATAGTGATTAAAGCTTATTCAGGTGTAGCTATGAGTATATCTCTGTCTCAAAGTCACTTTTGCTGTGTCAAGTTCATTTTTTTTTAACCCAATGAACAAGCCTTTGACCACCATCCTGCCTAATGTGAAGACACTACGATGGAGCACACTTATTCATTAGGTACCTATTTACCCGAGTTGAAGACCTTCAGACTGTACATTTCAATATATGCTCTCCTTCCTCAGCCAAGTTCCGAGCCATATTTTAAACCCAAAATCTGGGTCGCACATTTCAACATCCCCGGAAGATTGCACACAAAATAATAGGGAATCCCCTAAATATTGGAGTGGCGCCAGTGTTGCCATTCTGCGGTCCTTCGGCGGTGGTGTTGCCAAGAATAAGACAATGGCGGCCATCTTGTCCTTTGTTCGCGCGCTAAAATACAAAATGGCGGACCCGGACGAGTGTCTCCTAAAGTAATTGCTAGTACGGCTTAGACATCGAAATTTCCTTCGAATGTAAAATGTAGATTAAACATAGGTATTAAACGACGTAACTAAGTATAACGTTTGCAAGGCTACTAAAATTTAGAAGGTCGTATTATTTTGACCAAAATGCCTACTTCTTCAAGGACTGTTTTATATAAAAGCTGTTACCAAGTGATTCATCATCATCATCAGCCCATACTTGTCCACTGCTGGACATAGGCCTCACCAATTGCACGCCTCTGTGATCTGTTTTCGGCTCCTCGCATCCAGCTTCTATATCATCAGTCCACCTTGCCTGAGGGCGTCCTACACTCCGTTTGCCGAGACGCGGTCTTCACTCGAGAACTCGTTTTCCCCAACGGTCATCGGTTCTACGGCTAATGTGGCCGGCCCACTGCCACTTCAGCTTGCTAAAACGATGAGCTATGTCGGTGAATTTGGTTCTCTGTCGGATCACCTCATTTCTTCACCAAGTCATTTAATTTTTTGGATCATATTCATTTATTCATATCATAAAAAACTTAACGTCCAGACTGGAAGCGATGATACAGGAAACGGGATGTCACTTAACTTCACCAACCCTTGCATTCGTGGACAACTAAATTACAAAATCATTCATCATATAAAACGATTTCCATGTTAATTTACCCACTCTCCAACGCATCTAACAGTCATATACCAGCGTAAAGAGAACTCTTCTTTCAAGGAAATTTCTTTCATAGTTGATTGATCTTGTATTGAAGATATGCGTTTTTCAGTGAATGCGTTTTTATTACGTTATTATAGATATTAGGCTACGCATGTTTCCATAAGAGATACCTTAAAACTTGATCTATTTTCGTTTTGAAACTACATTTTGCGACAATGACGTCGCATCTATAGGGTTGTCACATCAGAGAATCCATTTATACATACGCGGACACGATAAACTAAGCAATTGGCATTTTGTCTTGAGCCTAAATCGCTTACAAAATGTTTCGATTTCAGTCTCAGGTTAAATAGATTTCCATCCAGTCGTAGTACAATCACGCGCGCTCACTGACTAGTGCTGTCAAAATGCAATTTATATCAATTTATCGGAACGAGCCCAATTAATCCATGATTTATAACAATTCAACAGACAGATTTAATAATTCAATTCGCTTCTGATATTCGTGTAGGTAGGTCTTGTTAATACATATTTGACCTGCCTGTATGCTAAAAGGCCCCTATAGTTTGTGTCATGAAAGAGTTGCTTGGTTTCGATTAGTTTTATATAGATTTTTTTTATTGTAGGTTTTAAACTGTACAAGTGGTAAATAAATTAATAATACGTTAAAGTATTGTCAAGGAGTAATGAAACGTTTTGACTAGAAAATACGTTACAAGCAATAAATTTAGTTGCATCTGAAACTAGATTATTGAATCAGTGGAAGTGTTTAAAATCATAATTTTGAACTACCAACAATTTAAATAAATAAAGTATGCTAATAACATGAAGAAATAATGAACGAATTCTAGTAAGTATCATTATTTCGAAGATAATCATCCGATATCTAAAACTATCAATAAAGTTTTAGCTAAAGTAGTTCTTGGCCTCAGTTAGCGTTGCCAGGCGGCTATTTCATTCCATGTCCGGCTAAAATAAAAGGTGTCGGACTATTGTTAAGCTTTTTAGATTTTCTCAACCATTACATTCACCAATTGCAAAAACGAAAAAAGTTTTTTGAACACTAACAAAGATTTGAGACAAAATGCTCGATAATGTGGAGTGTCCTTTCTACCTAATTGTCCGGCCAAACTGGCTGGTCTGTCCGGCTATTAGGTTTGGCGACTTCGCAACTCCAGTCAGGCTGACAGTGACCGAGGAGGAAGTCTCCAAAAGTTCTGCTCACCACCTTTAGGATTATAGACGTGAGCGTATGTTCCCTACCCATTATCATATCCGATTTCAAATTTCCTCTACATTCATACCTACAATTTTGACAAAATAAGACAAACGTAAAAGATTTAACGCTTACCAACAACGCTTAATGCTTTAAGACACGTAAGACCAAATAAAAACAGTTAGCTAAAACGTCGACGGTTCGTTAATGCGTCTCTACACCTAACACGGGCGTTATATTTAGTAAAGTACAAATAAATAAATTCGTGTTACGCTATTACAAACCTTTGGATAAGTGAAATAAGGATTGTAATTGCGTAGAAGAAAATGTGAAACACGAGATGTAATGCAATCTGTACTGGAGAAACAGATTAATGCACAAAAAGGTGGTTTACTGCTGTACGTACACACGGATGTACTGAAGGGATATGTGTTTTTAAGAAAAAAAGCTGAAGTTTCTTCTTATAGTGCGGATAGTCTAGCTTCTCTATGAAGCGATACAAACGATTCTATCATTCCATCATGACAATTTAACGGAGCTAATTATTTCAACCGATGGTATCGAATAATATCCTTCAGAATATAGTACATTAACAACTTGTCATTACCTCTATACTGGTGACTTCAAAATGACAGTGTAAGTACTTACATGAATAAATGAATACACTGTGCTTTACAAAATAATATGTAAAATTGACAATGGTAAGATTGTAAATACCTTCAAAAACATCAAGATTTTTTGTAGTTAACCCGATCTTCGAACCTGAGAGTTCTAACGTTGGTTGGATTCTCGGAAACGTCTGTCCTAACATCCAACTGAATGGCATGGAGAAAAGGATTTGCACTCGGATGCATAGTCCGTTTTTTCAACCTAGGTATATTCAGGCACAGTATAACATACATTATGCACAAAAAAAATATATTTTGTCACAATATAAGTAATTATTGTTCGAGTGCGTAACATATCTACTCAAATGTACATTAGCAGTTTGAAATATCGGAGATCATTCAAAATGCATATTCCTATCATCCACTCCAACTAAGTTGGATACTAGGACAGACGAATCTAACCCAGGTCTGATTTTCCAGATCGGAAGATCGATGTAACCGCTATTTTGTACACTTTGTAGGTCTGACCTCCATTACTTATTCCACTAAAATAAAAGTTCAGCTATCACTATATCAAAGAAAAACCAAGGGTTCATTCGTACCCGTTCAATAGAGAATGGATTTTAAATGAACACATCGTCACATTCCTCTACAACACCGTTTCACAACTCTATGTTAATTTTAAAGATCGAATTAAGATTACGCGCAACTGGGCTCGGCTACTGCGTACGAATGGTGCATTTCCTTCAGCTGATAATACCGAATACTGTCGCTATCACATTATCTACACCTACGTGTGTCATTTACATACAATATCGTGAGGATAAGAAATAGTTATACGGTAGGAAGGTATGTGTACGCCTGTGGGTGCTTTGAAAAGAGTATCGTGTACTCAGAGTCAAAAACAATATAACTCTTAAGAAAAAAGAAGCGACTTCAATCAGTAAAATATTAAGACTTTTATGGTTTCACATGTATACCATTGACGGAACTGAACCAGATTTAAATGGGACCAAACGGGAAACACAGGCTATCAAACAAAAAAGGTTCATCAAAATGGGTTCAACCAGTCAAAAGATATGAGGTAAGAAAAAGAACCGTTGAATTTAAAACCTCCTCCTGTATCTTTGTTATAAAGTGTATTCGTAAACGCCTGAAAGCGGGGAGGTGGAGGGACTTTTTGAGCCTCAGTTAAGTTCACCAAGCGTATTTAGCCCAGCGTGATAGAGATGAGTCCATCGCCGTTATTGCCCTTGCATATAAGTCGTGGTATACGAATTTCATCACGAAGTTTTCCATCACTGTATTACCATTTGGTAACATACTGCGTTAAAAGGACCCCGAGCTATGAATGGTCTTATATAGGTTGTTGAGCTTTTTTTTATTTCCCCGCATTGTCGCCATAGTTAAAGTTGTTCATATTGACGAGCCCAACAATGTTTCTAAGACCATTGCTCTAGGTTATTTTACACTCTGTATAATTATAGACTTTGAAAGACACCCCTAGTACAGCTTGTCTCGAACACACAAAGTCCCTATTTTAGTACCTGGTCTGTTTTATTTCCTTGACGAGGAAAAATCCTTTTGGACATCCCGCCGCTGTAGGACGGCGAAGGGATTGTGTCAGATTTCTACTGACCAAAATCCCTGGCCTTTTTTTATTTAGGCCCCACCCAACGAGCCACCAGTCCCTGTCCAACACCTAAGATCCCGATGACCCCTGTTATGATGCCTCATATGCCAGCAGGAGATGCCATAGGTCTACGTGCAGGTCGATATAACTTAAAAAAATTGTATAATAGATATTTCTAGGAGAAGAACAAACAACAACTGGAGTACCTATAGTTTGTGGTATAATAGGCACCTATACAACAGCAGATCTGATCTATCTGTGCTTTGTGAAAGCTCGTGAGTTAAAACCCGAATAAAAAGATTCCAGAGATCATAGGCTGCAGTTTATCACTGTTTATGTCGTATTGTAAAGTCAAGGTACCATTAATTTTATTTGTCTTTGGGAAAAAAACGTGTTTTATTATACGGGTCTACTTATTGGTACATTATCGGTAATATTTGTACGTCCACTCAAGTTCTAACTTACCTGCACCACGAATAGGAACTTTTGGAGGCGCGTGGTTAAAATGTATGTCACTCAATTTAAGGCAACCGAGTTTTGTTTCAATGGATAATGCATATTACGACCGGCTGGATGTTTGGTTAGGTTCAGGGCACCTGCCTCTAGGCCGGCGGTCTCGGGTTAGATTCTCGACACGAACATTAAGCTTTAGTGATGAACTTAGTGTTGTGTGCGCCTGGGTGTTTTATCTCTCTATGTATTTAAAAGTATTTATGTAAGTACATCAGTTCCGGGACATTTAAAACAACCTCTAGCTGTTCAATGGTGAGGATGGTATCACAACCTGTCACGTTTCTCCTATATCCTATAAAAAATATACTCACAATACAAGAGTCAACAAAACCCAAGGTGCAACAAGAAAGTGAGAGTGACACGAAGGTGTGGCAAGAAATCACACTTTAGTTCAACTCTCAAGCACTAAAAGGTACATGTCGAACGCATACAGTTTGGTAATATTTAAATTACCATATTAAAAATATGACCATACATACATACACAAGTGTCAAACTGTAGGTACATATTGTTGCAAACAAAAAAACTCAACTAGAAAAGTCGTTAAAAGAAAATCAATACCGATCAACGAAGGACCCTGTACAGTCATGTGCATTAAGATGTATGCACTTAGTAACATTTAAAAGGCATTTTCTCTTAAAGTAACGGGTGCTACTTTGATATAAGACGTAGGTATTTCATCCTAGCACGGCATTTAGAATACTATATTCACAAAACCATAACATTTCTATCAATGATTTATACGAAAATGGTTTTGAAATGTTACTAAGTGCTTACATCTTTATGCACGTAACTGTACATATTGTACATGTCACTTAATACAAATTTTCAACGTAATATATAAAAACATTTCACGTAAATGAACAAGAAACGAACACAAACTTTAATTAGTAAAAAGTTGAAATATCAATACGAAAAAGGGTATCCAACTTACAACACAGATTTATCTAAATAATTGACAAAATAGTTAATCGTTAACTTTTTTTCCCGGGCCCCGGGACGCATTAGTCACAATTCTACCTCAATATATCACTCGGCGCTATCGAAACTGGCATCTTTCTCTCTTATTATAAATAATATTCGGTATGACATTTTTTTTTCCTTAAAAACATGTGGGAGACGTCATTTAAGAGGCAAGTTAATGCTTAATGTATTTTGGCTTTTTACATTGCCGTTCGTTATTGGTATTTTTAGTTGTAATCTAATGTCAAAATCAGTAGAAAATTTGGGCATGGTAATTTCGAGAATAATGTTGTAATCTTTATACATAGGTAGATGTTATCAGTACTAGATAATTATGTATAATATAGTCATAGAGAAACGTCTTCAAGTTTGGTTATTTTTTCCTTCAGTGCACTATTAATATACTTCATTTCGAATTGACAGAGGTACTTGTTAAGCCAATGCACAGAGATCACCAAGCGTATTTAATTCACCTTGATAGGGGGTGCGCCAATCGCCTTTATATATTTCACACACCCGTAAGCGGATTTCAACACGATGTTTTCCTTCACGGTCTTATGTAACGTCCATAACCTACAGTGAATAAATAGATAAAAGATTTTTTTATCACACGCTTAAGATTTTATTAAAACGCACTGTAATGGGGATTGTTCATAATTTTCTCAAGATGTCCAATTCGAAAACCATTTCGAGGAATAGCCTTAATTAACCATTATCAAGAATCAGATTTACAAAATCTTCATGGATTGAAATTATTTTCCACTTTTAAGTTAAACTTTTATTTGAAGACTATGACGTCATAGCTCAACCCATAGGAATGTATTCCAAAGCAAAAAAAGTAACTGAAGTGCCAAGTCTGATTGAAGTTTGTCGTGTGACAGCTGTGACAGAAGGGAGTAACAAAACAAACTGCAAATATTTTGAAAACCTACCCATTTTATTCGGTTCTTGTTTACGTAATATTATGTAGGTTGACAGTCACTGTCATTTTATAGATGTGTCAATCATGTTATTTTTTTCTGGCTACGATGACGGTGTTCTTTTAACGCAATGATGACGTATTTCCGGTCTAAGCTTTAAAAATTAATTAAAATGTAATTAGACAATTTTATACAAAAATATTCAAATTAGTTTCTTAAACTGGTCTATATTTTCAGAAAATACTGTAAAAAACACCACTTAAAAAATGTGAACAATCCCCATTATATATTTTCAAAGGAAACATAACCGAACCAATACTATTCTCCTGCCTCTCCGATTTTTTTAAAGTTCCCGTCGATTTTTCTGGTCCGCCATAATTAAACCCTGACTTCCTGACCCTATCCTTAGCATAGGACCCTTTAAATATTTTATGTAAAAAAAATAATCATCCAAATCGGTTTATAAACAACGAAGTTATCGGTGAATAAACTAGATGATCGAATTAAGAAAGACTCCTTTAAAAAAATTTATGGCGATATTTTGTACTTCGCATTTCCTATGGCCACCTTTCGAGTTCATTAACAGTATAACTCCATGGTAGCATTATAATGCATTGTTATCGATGTTTCCAAATTTTAGCTCAATTGAATAACAGGAAGTGGTTCAAAGAAGATTTGCATGCCACATACAAATATATTAAGAAGTTAAACAAAATTTTGTGAAAAGAAATACCCATTACTGCACGCTTAGAAATTGTTGGGCTCGAACCGACCACCTCAAGATTTGCAAGTTCTAGTAGGTATCTACTTGACAGGTAGGCTACAGTCGCTCACAGTACTTCCATTCCCCGTTCCAGAAAACTTGCCTACAATTTCCTTCAGGATACAGATCAGTAACTTCTGCAGCAAGTTGAAAAAGTCAACCAATTTAAACTGACACCTTAATGCACAACATCTTGTACTGTCGAAGCTTCATTGTTACGATATTGTTTAACTAAATAAGCCTCTTGTGCTGCAAAGTCTATACTTTACTTACAAATCCTGATTTACCTTTATAGACTTCGAATGCAGCAGTTGGATTCACTCAATACATACAACGTTGAACTCGCGTTTCGAATGAAAGTTTTGTGATACTAGCTCAGGGGAAATACGTCTCTATTTATATCAAAATTGAATACCTTCACGGCCCATATTCCTGGCAATAAAATGGTGTTACAGTCGTTGGTAAGTTCTGAATAGGATTCATCGGATACGTGAATATGTTTATGTACAATGAAGGAATTTCCATTTTAATAACTTTAACTATTTATTCCTAAACGACTCGTGTCTAATAGGGAGTCAGAATTTTCATAGTTATTTGCTCGAGTTGGGTGAAGAAAACCCAGAGTGGAACGTGATGACCTCGTGATCAGCTCATCGTCTAATATTCCCTTTCTCATTTCAAATATCCGATTATTTAGCTAATGTATGAAATCCGTCTATAATTGACGAAAATATCGGTGAACATACATAAAAAATATATTATACATACAGACGAATTGAGAACCTCCTCCTTTTTATTTGAAGTCGGTTAAAAAATAGAGCAATTGCTACGCATCAAATTACGTGGGCTTTAAAACACGTTATACTATTTTTGCAAACTTTTCTTCGTTGTTCTTTGATTCATCTCGTCACACCTATCAAAAGTACTGAAGTATGTACTTTATATAGATTTTATCCGCCAATATATAACCATAATATAAAATACATAGCTATCGAAGTGTCATTATTACGCCTCTACGAGTTGTGGGGAAATAGGCGCGCATAATAATTAGAAGCGAAACCACGTCTGGTCTTAAGGGCCTATTTGCCTTATATTACTCATTAATTATGATCCTTGGAACGCGCGTATAACCGAGAAATGCAGAAATCTATATTAAGCTAATACTTTTTGCTCCTTACTGTCGTTTCACACCACAATCTTCTGAGTTTTAAAATTTTTAACAGATTTCAGACAGGGTTTAATTTCAGTAAAACCTATCTACCTACATATATTTTGTACACTTCGATGAAAATTGCTTTGCATCTCGTTCGAAAGCAGATAACAAATAAATAATTTCTGTAGAATTTAGATGGCACAGGTAAATACTAAATAAAAAGGTAGTCAAATTATCAAAATAATTAATAAAACTATCGGTAAATAGGTATCTTAGGTACCAGTCAGTAAGTGATACAGAAAAATCGTCCTTTTAGCGAATTAATAATTGTTTTTTATATTCTTTGTTTTGTTTAGCTTCTCGAGGTTCTCGAAACATCATTTTTAGTGGCGGCGCTAGTTATTAAGTAGCTAAGCGACTGCTACTTAATTATTAGTTTAGTTTCAGTCTAACTGTACATACTTAAGCCTATACCAAAGATACCAATTTTCACAGCATTCAACATTTACTGAAACGTTCCACATTTTACAACTCACTTAAAAAAGTTATTCTCTTAATCAAGTCTTAATTAACTTCGCAAGATACATACAGGTCATTAACATAATCCAGACTTGCTCTTAGGCTCTGAAGCGTGCCTATTTTACTGTCGATTCGTTGAGCTTTCCACACTAGTTCACCACACTTGTAAAACACCCATACGTTTCATTATTGCTAAACTAAAATAAAACCTACGCTACTTATGAATACGGCTCACTATAACACGAACATCGTATTATTTCCATATGAAAATGTTGCACAGGATATTACTTTCAAATACCGATAGCTTAAAGTGCATATTCCCGTGATGTGTAAAGTTGGAAACTTTATACCAGCACTTACAATATGGCCGAGAGACTGGGGACACTTTCAGCAGTATTATTATTGGTCTACGTTAGTTGACGCTTCCGTTAAAACTAAAGACCAACTTGAATGGCGACAAGGGTATCACTTTGCAGTATGCTAATATGTTTAGGACTTTGCGTTTAAATATCCTGCCAAGTTACAGTGAACTCTGTGTCAATTTCACATGTTACTGAAACTAGTTCATAAAAGGTTCGTTGCGGTTGGAATGTTCATAGGAGTGGTGACAAAATTATTTCTAATCGAGTGATTTAATCAGGACTTGCGCCAGTGGGCGACTAACCTACGCGAATGCCTATTGAATTGCTCTATTGTTCAACCATTACTAACACCTTCGTAAATTAGCAGTTTACATTTGCTAACTATTCTTAGCAGAGGCCTACTTGATTATAGCAAGTGGGCATGTACAGCATGAAGTGCAGAAATATTGATATTATGCATTCTTCTGTCTCTATTTTCAGTATCAAGCTCTAATTACCTATCAAATACTGTTGTCACTATCTTTTTATATATATATACATAAAACTGCAAAAGTCCTGACTGATTCATTCATAACTGACTCATCAAAACCCAGTCCAAACCCTCGACCCTAGAAAGCTGAATTTTTACACGTTTTTACGATATTTACGTGAGATAAGAAATTGAATTTCAAAATTCATCCCGTAAGAAGTTAAAAAGGGGTTAGA
>SJJU01004977.1:0-10336 GCA_012932125.1 Conopomorpha cramerella
CGCGAGTCCTTTGAAATTGTATGCAGAGTCGCGTGAGTGTCCGCATGAGCAAGCGATATCGGTCGTACGACCGCGCGATATCGTATCGCATGTACATTCACAAGACGAGCGATACAGATTGAATAGTATGGGGGCTGGTCGAGCGCTCGATCTTGTTTCGGCCTGCGTGCGACGTCGCGTACGCAAATATCGATAAGCAATTCAGTCGCCGACGCTTGCTCGAACCTTTTGGTAAGAACCTATCTACTGGGGAAGAATAAATATTAAATAATTTATTGATCAAGATGGAGGAGCAGAATACTATAAAATTTGTTCAAGAAGTGGAAAAACATCCGTGCCTTTATAATCATACCCTGCCCGAGTACTCTCAGCGCCATTTGATAGAACTGGCCTGGAATTCCATAGCTACAGGTTGCAACCTATCTGGTAAGTACCTAGTTATTTAGGTACATACATACGCTTAGTGAAACGTGGACACTTGTCTAGTGAGACGAGTGTCCCTGCCGACCCCTCCTTGGGATATGGCGTGAGTGTATTGACATAGGAACCTACCTACTTTAAAACTTTTCCGTTCACGATTCACACAAAGGTGGCAGGCGGAACGGACGGACGGAACAGAAGTACCTAGGTAGGTACCTACCTAAATCTTTATAAAAGCGCTCCCCAGCAACATGTACTTTAACGTAGGTAGGTGCCTATTAGTAGGTACCCTACGATTAGGTACAGATATCGACTTTTAAATCATAATGCCGGCCTAGTTTTCTTTACAAAAAGTAGTTAATGATATGCCACCAAAAACATAGGTAAGTAGGTACATGTAAAAAAGGAGAGCCAAGCTGAATAGGTACCTACCTACTTACCTATCTACCTCAAAAAAATATTCTTAGCTGTGGTCTTCGTCGCAAAAATAATGGAGATCGATGAGGTATATTATATAGGTAGGTAAGTATATACCTAGTTCTGTGCAAAATCAAAATATCTATCTATAGTAGGTTCCTGCACAGTAACATTAGTAGAAAGTATTACTTAAACACAATTTATTTGCTTTATTGGATAGGTACATATGGTACCTATGAATAAAAAAATGAGATCATGGTAGGTTAAATTTGACTTTGTCAGTTTTTATAAGAATTAAAATATTTAGTAAGTATTCATACGTAGGTACATAAGTTAATGTTGTTACTTTATAAAATGACTAATTTAAAGAAAAATTTAGACGAGTCAAATCTAACCAACCATGATCTCAATTTTTTTATTCATGGGGAGGTATCCAATTAAGCAAATAAATTGAGTTTAATACTTGTCCCTAATGTTATTGTGCAGGGACCTATAGATAGATATTTTGATTTTGCATAGAACTTGGTATATAGGTACACCCACACGTCTTCCTCGTCGCTCGACATGATTAGAAATGCTAATATTTTCCGTTGCGCAGCGCGCTCAATATCGCGGCGATACAGAATTGCATCCATTCGGACGTACGAGCGATTTTTATCGGCTCTCGAACTTTTATCGCGCGATCGATATCGCTTCATGGGGAAAGACGCTAAGTATTCACCTGGGTGTTAATGGGTTAGTCGTATATTTATGATATGTCTGTCTGTAGGTCAAAATAGCGTAGCGTAACCTAGCGTATATTCGACTGGAATGAACATAATAAGGCCATTATCCCAAACAGACACAGACTGCTTACATAGATTGCAACAAAAAAACAAACTTTGCCTCTAATAGTCGTCCGTAAAACTAATAAGTCGTATACGATTTCCTTATGGGACAAAAATACGTCATGTGCCGGAGCTAAATTCCATTCTGGGTTTCGATGTAGTTCATGGATATAATTTGCGCGTAAGAATGTGGGATAATCCCGGCTATGAAAAGTAATAAGTAACTCACTGCCCCTTGAGCTCGCCTTTGTCGTATCCGCTCTTCCAGATGAGGCCCTGGAGGTGTTTGAGGGCGCCCGCTTTACGGTCCATCGACATCTGCCACACGACGTTCTTCACCAGGCCATCCACTTGCTCCTCTTTTGTAGCGTCCTAAAACGGAATAGGCTCGATTATTTTACATTTTAGTTATAAAAAATACACTTCACACTAATCTTAAAGCGGGATAGGCTTTTGATTTGATTGATTGATTGCCTTTCCATTTCCTTAGCAAATGCAGAAGCATGTATGTAATGCCCACGCTTCACCAAGTGTTTGTAACCCGACGTGACGGCGGTGAGCCCATCGTCTTTAGTTATACTAAGCAGTGTAAACGGTTGTCTCTATTTTCTGGTATTTTTGAGAAAAATAATAGAAAACAATTATCCTCCATGTTTTTCTATGGGAAATCCAGCTACAATTTTCTAAATCGGCTTTAAATGTCACAGAAAAAATATTTGTCGCTAATAGGTCCTGAAGGCTGTCAACTTTATGATTAGCTCTGTTTCCTTAATTTACCATATCTTACTATGACACAAGTATTGTAAAGTCTAGTACGTTACAATATGATCTCACCTCCCCTGGAATTACGACATGTCCCTCGACAGCTTTTTCCACGTCCTCCGCGGCCTGCTTCCTCAGCTGCTCGATCGCCTGCCGCGCCTCCTCGCCCTCCCACTGCGCCTCCAGGTAACCCCGGACGTTCTTTTCCGCGTATGGGAATAGCGTTTCCTGAAACGTTACATTCGGTAATGAGGAGATGTATGAGTCACGCACATTACCTCATTATAGATTAGACAGATGTAGGTAGATATCATACATAACTCAGCAAGCTTAGCTGTGTTTACAATAGCCAGGTTTACGCACGCAGATCAATCTGATAGATAGGTAGGATAGGTTTGGAATGCCGCTACAGAACAAGCAGTGTTCAATTGTGTTATATAAGTTTGAATATGGTCAGACAATACTTTTTTTTTTACATCGAGGTGGTTAATCTGTCCGTTCGATTCTGCTACTGGCTATATATTGTAGAATAATTAGTAACGGATAATGACCCTTTGAAAACAGTCCAATGTAAATGACAACCTATCTAAATACATAGACTAAAATTTCATCAGTATGACCTAGGACACAAAAGAGTTTAGGTGGCCAGGAACCTAAATCTACTACACTCTCGTTGTTGCATCGCTCTGCAATTGTAGCTGCAAATGATGTGCATTGCTGATTTCGTTACATTAATTTCACTGTAGTTCTTCGAAAAACAACGATGCACATTGTTTGCCGCAAACATGCCAGAGCCATGCAACTACGAGAGTCTAGCAGACTTGGCACCCTGGTCAGTTTAAGCGGCGGTGTTATACCTGATAGAGGGACTACCAGGGGCACCACGGGAAGGAAGAAAGGGACAAAACTATCTGTATCTCATTATGGAGACTCTACAGAACAGTGTACGATTTATTCGTATTTCATCTACGTTCGCACACTTCATACTTTTCTACATTCAAATGTAATTTGTAGCACGTTATACACTGTTCTACACACTCGTATTTCATACACTCGAAGTGCAACTGAATCAATAATTATTGCACACTGCTTGTGCTGTACTGTAACTGAATCATATAATGACGACTGTATAGCAGTAACATTTTAGCTGAAGGGACTACCTATAAAATGTAATAAAACTGCTACATGCTTGTCTAAAATAGTGTATAAGATGCTACAAATTACTTTCGATTTTAGAAAAGTATAGAATGCGGGGGAAGTATATGAAATGCGAATAAATCCAGGGTATATGTATGTACGTATTGTAGACTATGTGTATTTAGTTAGGATCAGTCCCCTTGCCAAGAAGTCTACGTAATATTGTTTACGCTGTGTGAGAGTGACAGCACTATACCACTTACCTAACGCTGTCCCTGTCCTAATATTACTTTAAGTTGTCATGGTACTGAGCCTGACCCTTACAAGCAACAAAGACACCCACGACATAAGATTGAAGGCGTGCGGCAGCCATACCACTACCTACCCCCCACTTTGAGGACATCATGAGTGTTGGATAGTAGACAAAAGAAGTATTAAATAATCATGGATGGACCCGCTGATGCCTTGACAAGACCAGATGATTCTATCGCAGTTATTCGATCTATACGAGCCTCTTGGTATGCAATGCAGGCAAATAATTCCCTTCACCGTAATACAGCTGTGTATGTATTAGGCATAACTACGTCGAGTGACAGAATGGTATCTGGAACAGTTTTGCCACTAGCCCTACTTTTATTCTTAGAAAAAAATATAAAATTTATATCACAGTGGCGTACAATTGGAGAGGCCTATGTCGAGTAGTGGACAAATATGGGCTGATGATGATGATGCATATCACTAGACGTAGCTTTAGCGGAGAATTTTCCGCAGGCTAGAAGTCTGTCGAAAAAGGTTACATTTCCGTTACTTATACAGAACAAATTCTGTTTTGTGCATTATTCAGTAGAACTAATCCTATGCATCACACATAAGTCTCCCCGACTGTAGACACATTAATAATATTTTATTAGTAATAACTATGTCATTAATCCATACTAATATTGTAAATGTTAAAGTAACTCTGTCTGTCTCACTTTCACGCCAAAACTACTGAAGCGATTTGAGTTAAATGTGGTACAGTTTGTAGAGCCATAGGCTACTTTTTAATTGGAAAATAAATAATGTCTAGCTGACCCGGCAAGCGTTGTTTTATCCTATATATCATTCTAGTTTATAAGCAAAAATGCTGCCAAGTTTCATCAAAATCAGTCCAGTACTTTTTGCGTGAAAGAAGGACAAACCGTACAAACTTTTGCACTTATAATATTAGTAGGATTGGCGTTTGCTGGATCAGATAGTTAATTATAATTACATTAAATTGACGATTTTTTTTTAACTTAGTTCTTGCCTGTACGCAGTAGATATATTTTGAAAATAAGAAAGCTCATAAAGTACCTTGGCTAAAGCTGTGGTTCGTCGCGTGGTCTTTGTAAAGTACAAAACAAACTTTTTTGAAAGTTGTTTTGTCGGGGCGAGCATGGCAGAAGGTCGGATAATTATGACGAGTTCTCGTCACACAAAGTACCCTAGATACACATCGACATTTTTTTCGGCGTGTTGGTCTTATTATAATCGCTTTGTTAAGAATAAATAAATGTTTTGATTAATAAACTGTAGGTAATAGATAACTACTTACTACTACAACACTATTAGATATTTCATCATTGAACCATCAAGCCTTCAACCGAAGAACCGTTGAACTCGGCCTTGCGCACGCGCATCCCGCGTCGATAAACTCGAGGTCGTCATCAACTAACTTTGCTTCGATAAGAGCAAAAAATAAAGTTCAGCTCGGTCACGATCCCGCCAGCAAATGTATTCTGTACTATTTTTAGTCTCGCCTTAGTACATTGTGGAGATACCTCGGTGATACCTGCCCTAGTGAAATTGCATTCTGGTGCGCGAGGCAAGGCAACTGGGTGAACGAACCCGCCCGACCGGCCCGCGGCTTCCGAAACCGGATAGGGGCCATACCCGACAGTCTGCTGCGAGAACGTACCGCCGCAACCCAATTCTAAGACACAATGATGGCACTTCAGTACCCCCGTCCGAAGAATACGTCTGCTAACCGGACTATGACTCACAAAATGTATGGGCACAGCACAGAGACTGACCTAGAATACAGTACCTACTTTCAGAAAAAATATGAGGCCAACTTCAAACAAAAAGAATACAAGGGACGATAATTTAATCTAGTTTCGTGGTCCAGTCGACCGCAATATTAAAAGACCGCTAGATATTCTAGGACAACTGGGTTGGCAACAGTAATCCCCCAACCAAATATTCGCGATCTAAATCTGTAGTTCATTTGGAGCAAGTTCAGTTCTCGATGTGTATACCTCTTCGGCACCCGCGCCACAGCTCAGCTGATGGAGGTGTGGCAACTTTTTTTTATCTCAGATAGACGAGCATTGAAAAAAAAGTATAAGTTTACCTGCGGCGAGCGGCGTGCATTAAATGGAACGAGAGTAAAGCGACGGCCGTCAGACAAAGGATCATGGAGAGGACTCATAAGGGCCTGGGTACCCCACTGTTGCACTAGAACCTATGTAATTAGGTGCATATACTAGTGGCCCAATGGCGAAAAAAAATCGAATCAGATTTGGTTTCCTAATTCTTTACAATCCATTAGTTGAACTGTAGATTTAGGTTAAGTAAATGGTTTAGTCTGCTAGTCCCTAGGTAGCAATCAGTGTGAACAGTAGCTGTGTGGATAAAAAACTTTTCCTCTTTATAGTATTGGTATAGACTAGCGGCCCGCTCCGGCTTCACACGAATGCAATGCTGACACGTGTTTGTCTACTATATTAAGTATGCAATAAACATAATTATAAACTTTCCTCTCAAATCACTCTATACATTAAAATCGTAGTAGAAGCGTAGTTGTCAAGATGGCATACATAGGGACAGACAGAAAGAAGCAACTTTGATTTTCAAATGAATACAGAGCCTCCTCCTCTAAGTATCTAAGTTGGAACAGTGTTAGCGCAATGCTAGTGAAGGTCTCAAGAGCTTGTCAAATGTATGACAGTTTCCATCCATTCAACCAGGTGATAATTTGTCATGTTAGAACCCCAATATTTAAATGTCGGTAGTCAATAATATGATTGATAGTCAGACTTGTGGATTTTTTATAAGCCACATAACTGTGCCTCTGAAGAAAATACTAGGTCACCCAAGAGGGGATGGAAACAAGCTAGAGCAGTCTCAGCGTGATTGAATCATGAATGAGGACATCTGTAGAAGAAACAAAGTCGGTTAACATCTCTGAAGTTGCGGTAGGCAGGACTCGTAGCACAACAAACTGATGAGGTCTGAAAGTCTTATGTTGCAGCCACAAAATGGAATGTAAGGCCTATATCCAGCAGTAGAAGTCAATGGATTGACACAATGATGACAAATCAATAACACCATAACCTTAATCCATGGAGCTAAATGTTGTATTTGTGTGTAACTATTGTATTTGCATCACTTATGTTGCGTTATATCTTAGTGGCAAATGATGTGTATCACTGTTTTACTACGAACAACAGTGAAATGAAAGTAAGAAATCAGCAATGCACATCATTGGCCACTGCAACTACCAGCAATCCAACTACCAAAGTTGCAGACTTGCCCGCAGGTTTCCTAGTTATAGTTGTAAGTTCTTGAACTTACAATTATTGGAAGTTTGTGTATTCAAATGGGGCTACAATGTATACTACTAGTGTACTAATCGGTCTCTTTTAGAGCATGACACTTTTACAGTGAAGAAAAATGGAAAGATTTGGACATAGCCAAACCATAATGTGAAGGCAGTCCAGAACCTGTCACATTGATGTTTGAGGTAATTGCTAAGCAAATGTGCTCAGTTCATTTACCAGTGCCTCTCCCTACAGATGTTTTGTTACATACTGAAAATGTCTCAAACATGTTGGCGCTGCTGAGTGACCAGTGACATGTCATTATTAAGATATGTTAATTTGTTTAGTTAGTTTACAGTACCCTATTTGTAATAAACATTATCCCTTCAAGTTTTTTTATTGATACCTATCAATAGTTTGCATTCAAATAAATGCTCCCCAATAAGTAGAGATTAAAAATGTTGTACTTTTCATGTGTTGTGAAGTGATTTTTTTTCAAACTTGCTAAAGACATAACTAAGTCCAGGTATCAATAAAGTGGGGTACACTATTGGAACAGAAACTGGGTAAAGTTACTTCCCCTAATCCTCACATGTGACACAAGATTGTGAATACAGTAGCTTTTTATTTAGTTGTAATTAGTCATGTGAATGATTTAGGAATACCAAATTAAACTACATAAGAACTATAAACTTATACCTACCACTGTAGGTAAAATTAAAAAAAAATTAAAGAAACAATTTATGCAATATGTTGAAGGACAAATTAAATAAATGGCATACAATATACATATCATTATTCACATTCATAACTAGAAAAATCACTGTGAAAAGATCTTAGCAAAGACAGAATACGATCTTTTTACGTCGAAGTTCAGCCATGCGATGAGGAACAACAGACATTTTTTTTTATCGACAGACAGATGTGAAAAACAGCTGTTCACAACCGGTACCTGCCTACCTACTTAGCGAGCGGCGGCGAATCAAGAATTTCCTTTACCGTACATATTTTTTTCTAGCGAAGCCCTCTCGAAGGAACAAACGTAGGTACAGATTCGAATGTCTTCGATGTTCCGAGGTAAGGTTGCTAACAAAATGATCTCTACCCTAGAAGTAGATACATAACTACCAATACGTACCTACAATATAAATTAAACCTTTTGGACGACACGATCACAAGGCCATCAAATAGGAAGATAGGCAACTCCATCAGCTGTTGGAATAGGTATATTTCGATCAAAATGTGTACGTACACAAAGGAATCGCAAGCCTGGGAGTATCACCATTTTGATTTTCATCCTCCATGTTGCGAATTTCACTTCGCGACCATTTTGTACCGCGCAAGTATCTAAATTGAATTAGCAATACAGTTTACGTCCATTAATAAACAACTTAGACGTTTACCGCTAACACCATTACCTACAAACATCATAAAAACACAAGAATCAGCTGATAGAAAGCCGGCCGGTCTTTGGCCGGTAATGATTTTACCTTGACAAAGCTGATCGATGTTGTGGTCCCTTCTATGTCTAGCAGCAAAATCTTGCATTTCTTAACTATATCACTAATTTCTTTTACGTCAGCCATCTCACTCACAATCACAACAGCAATTATATGCTTTTATTTGTGAAAAATAACGTTGACTAGATTTTTACGCGTACCCCACACCCTGAACAAAAAACACGACAGCACGGAAGAAACGAGCGGCGAATATGTAGCGAGTGAGTGAGAGAGAGATAGAGCAAGAACGAGAAAAAGTTTTGAACAACAACGGAAATCGGAAGCAGCCAACATTGGCAAGTTGACAAAATGATACCAGAATTAAAATTTTAATTTAATGAAGCATGGCTGTGTTGACAAGTTCTTGTTAAAGGATCCATCCTTTACTGTGCTTTCCGTAAATAAATAATGTTAAAGTTTACGATTTAAATGAAGCCAAATTCATTTGGACGGTGTGAGTATCTTATAAGCTGTTCTAGAGCTACATACAATACGAAAAAGTTTACTCATATTTTTTTTAAGATTGGCATCATTTCTGCCCCTTTTACAACCGGTTCCTGTATATTCCCGCGATATTTAAAGCTTAGTTATCTGTAAATCATATAGGTGGTTCCCCAATATATTTTAATCCAAGCTGACTAAAAACAAGCTTATGAAACATAGTTTTTAATTGGGTTCTTTAGCATAATATCAAACTCACAAAAAAATCAATCTTCCCATACAAACTCGATCAGCTGATTGTGCTTTTTTTTAGAAGGATTTTCAGTCTCGGGGCATCGAGACTTGCCGAAATGGACTTATAATAATATTAATAGGCTAAGTACGACATAGTAGACTTCGGTTTAAAATGGTATTTTCACCTTGCACAAGTCCGTAGTCAGTGGTGTATTTTGTGTGCAGTTTTAGAAATGTAGTTTCAGTTGATCGAATTTTATTTATCCTAGCCCAGGCCCCGCCAACGGGAGACAGATCATGGGACAATTTTGTCTCATGTCTGCTTTCTCGGCCTATGCACTGCCCTTGGAGGATGTAAGGGCTAAACTGTTGTCCGTTATAACCTATACCTAGGTAGACTAGACATATTATTATATTGATACATGCTTTAGGATCAGACATTGATAATTGAAAAGGCAAGGTATCGCATATCTTCTGTGTCTTACTTATCCGAGAAGTCTCGCATCCTCATACCAAACACAACCAGACTTGCAATCCTAAACTGACATTTAGAATAAAAAGATACAGTATGAAAAACATGCAGGAGTGAAAGATGTAGCGACAACATTATCTGTCCCTTACTGCGTAGTAGGATCCAAACTGTCGTTTTGGTTCTGTGTGACAGTATGGATCCAGAAGCATGTACGCAGTTTTCCATACAGTTTGGTGGAAAAAAGAGAAACTGAAGGGACAGGTCTGAGCTCGACCTGTTCTTGAAAAGTTATGTATGTACATAACAGAGTTACAATGGCAAAATTAGGGATGAAAATACTCTTCACACAGACAGTATCATGAAAGACATGCGAGCCCACTCGTGGGCCACGACTGCGTCGAAACGTCGAGTAAAATAACAAAGGTAAGCTCGAGTTTGTCTTTGATTATATTTGCGCCTATATACCTACCCGGTGAACAATATTGGCCAAGTTCTTTGAGGTCCTCTATACCACAATGTCATTGGAATATGGTACAAGTTTGGATCCAAGGTTTGTCCTATTGT
>SJJU01004978.1:0-17955 GCA_012932125.1 Conopomorpha cramerella
CATTAATAGAATAACTGTGACTCATGTGATATGTTTTTGCCTCTAAAGGTTCTGTCCGTCCCTCTATGCACGTGTATATGTAAGTCCAGCTCAAATTAAACTGGTATAACTCAGTATGCCACCTTCTCCCGCGTCACACTAGCAATCATAATGATCAACAGGTCCTATTCAGTGTCACGTGCTCGGTTTCCGACAACGACGTAGTGCAATTCTCCTAGTAATGTACTGTATATTTCTCACCCGCTCGTATCAATGCAGGACGATAGAGATGGGAGTATGAGTTCAGACCACTATCGAATGAATTGCAGAAACTACGTAGTACGAGTGGTCACGTGTGATGAATAATTAGACGTTGCATTGAAAAATCCTGAAGGGGAAATGTGAGACAAGGCATTACAAGAGATATCTTTCTGAATACATGTCAGTTGTTTCCCAGGTTCTATAGAACTGTTTAGGTAACAATATTTGCATTCAGAAAAATAATATTAGGCTACGAGTATTAGTACTAGGTACTCGTACATAATGATATATTTAATAATCTGGCTAATAAATATGGCTTGAATAATACTTTTAGTTTTTTTAATTACAAAATGGTTTAAATAAAGAAAAGTTTATTAGATGATAATGTACTATCGTGTATTTATGTCGAGTCCTCACTGGCTTTATAGTAGAGGTAAAAATATAAGGTTGGAAAATATGTACAAATTTTTTTGAAGCTTAAGAGCCTCTTTGGCTCCGTCTCGCACAAAGTTTATTTACATAGTGCTTAAAAACTTTCCAGAATACTTTCGACTTGTTGATTCGGATAAACTTTCCATTTTTTAATTGATTTGTTGACAGTGATAATTGGCTAGGTTAATACCGAATCTTAGTTTTATATTTGTAGGTTTTGACTAAAATCACACATTCAATACAAGAGGAGCTTTTCGTTTCTATTTCTGGCATTAATATTATATTTACTTCGAGTAAAATCATGGTCAGATAACTAAACTATGGCCATACCTATTGTAAGTCACTAAAGGACCAAAATAAACAAAGTAATGTAATAAAAATGCAGCTTTTTATTACGAGCATCATTGTGAAATAATTTATTTGCAAAGTCAATGCGTTCAATTTATTTTAACAAACGAAGTATTCTTCATCAAATAATAGTGAGTATAAATATATCCATTGGTAAAGTATATTTATAGAACGTTGTTTACCCAGCGTTGTTCTGATTACACTGCATTGTTACTTTTGACCCACAATCAATTATGTTTGTACTACGATGACGCGATCCGATCGCAGGAACGTTTATTGTCATCTTCCTTAGGCCCGCCGCACACAATGAGAATTTCCTGTAAACGGAAACCGACAATTCAAGTACAAACGACTGGCAAACTCACGTAACAATGATTGGGAGTTGTTTTTTCTACGTGATCGCCATATTCCGAACGAAAAATTCCGAAAATGTATGATGTACCTAACTTGTTTTTTTAAATTATTGAATATTATAAGCAAGCATTTGTACATAATCCTGGTAACTAAGCAGCTGATGTGGTATACGATAAAGCACACTTGTCTATTAATTAACTCTTCACCCATAAGTTAAAGACGCCTAGATCATACCCATACCATACAGGAAGGACTTCGCATGCCATTTTACAATCTGGCGATTCGCACTAGAAAGGTCGCAAATCACTTGGAGCGCGTGAATAAAATGTTTCTTATTCTTCTGCGTAGCGTATATCCCGGATGCCCATTACATGCATGGGTCCAGTGGATTGTGGGATTAGACACCTCGCACAAGTCTTTAGTTAGTGACTGCTTGCGCGCGACGATCTACTCGAAGTTTCGCCCGTAGGTGCGACTTACAGGCAGGCAGGGACGTGAGAGACTACCGTACAAGTCCAATAGTAGGTACTTTGCTTGAGATGCCCGAAGCCAGCTCGGCTACGACCTTACTTGTTTAAACGTAATTGTTTGTCGCGGAAACTTCTGTGTCGTCACTGCGTGTTGTTTTCGACTTGACTGGATCATTGTCAGTGGTTGGTCACTTAGACAAACATACAGTTTTGTTACCGTACCTCTCTGTTAAATATTTTTTTAAAGAACCGCGCACCGATATTATATTAATAGTTTAAGTTGCGCCGTAATACCCGGTTTGAACTATTGACAGTTAACTGTTTTCTGCGTAATTTAGTCTGCAGGTTACAGTTGAACAGGTACCTAATATGAAGGCTTGCTTTCATACTGGACCACATCGCAGGATGGTGGTCAAACAGTATGCTAGCGTATTCTTTAAAAAAATAAACTTTTTAGTTCCGACGACATACATAAATATACGCCACTCCTGTTTCCCAGAGGGGTGGGCAGATATCATGGACCTCCACGATTACAATAAAGAGTATATTTTATTTTTAACGTTTTTGGGGAAATTATCTAGTTGTTTTTAATTATATGTAGTTTAAAACAAATTAAGATACCTACAAACAAACCTTAAACATAAACTTAACTAACTTTGTGAATATCGATTAGCAGATTTAAAATGTCGGGTGTTTGTAATTTCTCGTACTTTTTCTTCACCCAGTGCCATAATTATTGTCACACGCAAGGAAAATCTAGACAACAATGCGGCCCGTATATTTACAGCACAGTCGTGGAGTGTTACTGGCTGCTCAATCAAGCCACTGATAATAATATTGATGCAACCGATGTGTTCTACATTAGTACCGTCAGCACGTAAAGTGTGTCACGTTTTTATTATTCATTTAATTACGCGTTTATATAAAGTAAATATGAACGCATCGAAAGACGCAAATATGGTATGCTTTGGCGGTAATCTTTATACTTTTGTGATATTCATCATCATCAGCCCATACTTGTCCACTGCTGGACATAGGCCTCTCCAATTGCACGCCACTGTGATCTGTTTTCGGCTTCTCCCATCCAGCTTCTGCCAGCCATCTTGCGTATATCATCAGTCCACCTTGCCTGAGGGCGACCTACACTCCGTTTGCCAAGACGCGGTCTCCACTCGGGAACTCGTTTTGTGATATTGCATTATTAGATTTACAATATATTTTTTTTGGGATACCTCAATTTTTTTATAACAGAGAATTATTTTTTGTGCCTCCTCTGCATCCTTCATAAACCTAACCTAGCCTAACTATTTATATTTAAGTGCAAATTTGTGCATTGTGTACGCTATGTAATTATCCTTTGGACCTTGAGACTGACTTGATAAACAAAATAACAAATAGGTACGTAAATATAAATACTCGTTTGGATTTTAAATTAGTAGTTTTTAATGGTATTGTCGTCATAGAAATAAAACAGAAAATCTTATGCAATCGCTAATTGATTTTCTTATCAAACGAAACATTCTCGACAACGGGACTGGTTTTGTTTTACATTTATTATTAACCGACTGCAGAGTAACGGATACGGTTAGATTTATGTATTTAATTAGAATATTACTGAGAATTATTGGGAAGACATCAATCTGGCGGTGAGAGACAATCATGTCTAAACATACGTACATTCTTTTATTTAAAAGATTTATTTCGATATTAACAAAGTTCTGAATGAGGTAAAACCGGAAATACGTGCTCACCGGACGTCGAGATACTTGTAACCGTATTTTTACGGGTTGGTATTGAACCAAATACCATTAAATAATCCACCTTCACCTTTAGGTATACAAAGGTTTCCTCACGAGGTTTACTTCCCGAGTAGAGAGGGTAGCTTTTCTTACAACTCTGGTCAGGTATCAGCGAGTCCTTGTATGCAAAGCGACATGCAAAACACTTTGGACCCAATCCTTTCGATTGGAATTCCAGTGACCCAACAAACAAGCTACAGTCGCTCTGTGACGTGAACATTATTTTTACATAAAAGCTGGTTTTAGAAAGTATGACAATTTATTATAACCATTTGATGCTTACTACACATTATACATGTTTCGCATTTCAACGTAATTTAAAAATAAAACATCCCTAATTGAAAGAAATGTATATATTATTTTGCTGTCCGTACTCTGTTTACATTGCGAACGGAATGGTCCGTTTTGCGGTTGATTTTTCACCGTGGCTCAGTATACGTTCCGACATCCGCCTTGTTGCATCGCGTAGCGTACACATAGACTGTAGCACGCTGTATACAGCACAATGATCGCGGTTTAAACAACAATTAATTCACAACTAAACTATGTGGTACTTGAAAAGCGGTGCACCGTTGCATAACAGTGGAAGATATCTTATCTATTGCTTACTACAGAACAGCTATCCGCGGTTCCTATCTATTGCACAGACATGCAACTGTGTAAGAATTAAAAACAGTCAGTGGTCGGCTATCGAGCTATGATGAGCTTAATAATTTCTTGTGGTCATACTTGATTAATGCTATCGTAGATTTTTGTGACTGTTTTACGATAAATACTATTAAGTATATGAAGTGTTATCTCTCTAATTTTTTTTGTTGAAGTACAGTTTAATCTGTCAGTGACCAAACACCTGTTTTGTAACTGCATGCGTATAATCGATTAGTCGAGAAGATTGTCCGTGTAATTAGTTATGACTAGAAATAGTACGTTGGACTGTACGGATGAATCGAGCGGTGAAACCAGTGTTACTTCGCCGGAGTGCAATAACGGGTGAGGTTTTATATGTTTAATTAAATAACCTCAAATTAGGATACCTTGTACATAAAATTGTACCATGATATGCAATAAAGATATCGAATGTTGTCTTTGCGTGCCAATGACTGCATATTACTGGGTCGTATACTTATATTCGCTGGCCTAGGTGACCTGGAAAACATTGCTTTACGAATATGTAATATTAACCATATTACCCTGATATTATATTATTATGTCTGTGTATAATACCTGCGTGAAGAATCACTATCTACTACAAAACCGCATCAAAATCAATAGTGTACTTTTAAAAATATAACCGTATGTAGGGACAGACAACGGGAGGCGACTCTGTTTTATACTATGTATTGATAAATATTTAAATACGTAGGTACATACATTAGGCAGAATGGTGGTCAAACGCGTCAACAACAACAAAAAATTGATAAAACACATATAAATACAAGAAATTCCTCTATCAGTAAAGCGTCATGTCGCAATTGGTAACCGAACTCGCGACCTTCGTCCTACGACTACTACACGGTCGTAAAAATATCTTGTCAGGGTGCTTGTGGTCCCTAGAATGTATTGGCTCAGGCGGCCTCGGAGCCCTAGCAGTAAGCTGCGAGTGGTCACCGTAGAGTCTTAGTGTCAGTACCACATAAATCTGCCTTTGCTGCCGCCAGCGGTACAGGATCCGCAACGTATTTCACCACGTTAAAAAATGGTCCTTCGAAACCGCTTGACGGTTTTTGTTATACAGAGTTTGAAAGGACCCCGAGCAATGGTCTTAGAAACGTTGTTGGGCTAGTCAACTTGAACAACTTTTACTATGGCGACAATGCGGGGAAACACAAAAAAGACATAGGTATTGACGAGCCCAACAACGTTTCTAAGACAATTACTCGGGGTCCTTTTACACGCAGTATTAACACGTAGGTACTAGAATATGTCTTCAGAGTATTTTGAGTCTTATTAACCGAATATAAATGAACAAATAAAAAAATTGGTGTTATCAAATTTTATTCATTTACATCGCAGAATAAACTATCAGTTTTGCACCACTTGAAAACCTGTATAAATATTAACATGGAACAGGTATGTGAACTGACTTTATTACAACAATTGTTTAAATAGTGAGATTTTGTACACGACAGTCATGTTTAAAACATTAACATATTAATTGTTATATACATGATACCTACTATAAATACATAATTACCTACATAAACTAACGTGCCTAGTCTTTTATGGGTTTTGCACGTGATTCATTGGAAATCTCTCTCCAGTGGCAATTAAGAAGGCCAAAGAAATAATAAATAAAAATAAAATAAAGGACTTCAAAGAAGAAAGCTGAAACCGGTGAGCATATCATATAAGAACAGACGTATGGATTTGGAAGACACGAAATAAATTTGACAGGATTATGAGTGTTTGACAAGTGGAGTTCCGTGATTACACCTCTGGGAAACGGGCGTAAAGAATATGTATGCGTGCAAAGGTAAAAATTGGCTTAAAACACGCGGAAGTTTCGCTATGTCAGTCGCTGCCTGTACTTCATAAAGAAATCATTTTAATAATAAGTTTTTAAGTACTTCGAGGACTGTTATTTCAGTTGGTCAAGTAATCAATGGTTGTTTATTCGTTCGATAAATACCTACTTTTGTACTAGTGATACTAGTTTGATATAATGA
The DNA here is from genome assembly GCA_012932125.1 of Conopomorpha cramerella. Taxonomy (NCBI): domain Eukaryota; kingdom Metazoa; phylum Arthropoda; class Insecta; order Lepidoptera; family Gracillariidae; genus Conopomorpha; species Conopomorpha cramerella. The sequence continues at coordinate 6,310 of SJJU01004978.1, forward strand.
GTATTCATAATTAATGGTTATGTATATGATATGACCTGGTAGTTGATTGTTGTCTTGCTTTAATTGGTAATGGAGTGTCTTTTTCCTGAACAAAACGCTCTTACAGCGAAGTGAAATATCCTATCTGAGTTTGGCTTACGTTCATTTATTTCAGACATTTACATCAGACACAAGTTTGGTCCTTATTATCCTTTATGGACATAGAGAGAAAGAAAATTGTTCCATTCTCAAATGGGAATCACTCCCTAACACACTTTGATAAATCGATCCTGCCTGGCCATTAATAGGCCTGTGCAACTAGCTCAAGGATACTTAAAACAATTTATTCCCACTAATATAACTCACTGGCAAGATAACAACTGTCAAGCGGCGACAGGAATTGTGATTAACTATTGTTTATAAAAGGCCTATGATAGTTCAAAGCATTTACTTTCCTCTTTTATAAAAATAGACGCTCATGAATTTTAATCCGAAAGTAGCTAGCAGCGCATTTTTACACATTTCACATGCGTGAAGCATTGGGCGGAAGCAACAAATCGATTGAAATAGGAGTTCTATCACTTACTTATATCTTTCACTATAGTCGGCGTCATCTGAGAAACAAATTCTGACACATTGATAGGCCCATGAACAAAAACACAAAGCTTGATGAAAGTCATGTATGATTTTAAAAACAAAAGTAAACGTCATCAGTACGTTATCCTCGCCAGTATGTAGCCCTACTGCATTAGGTGAAGGAAAAGTTATTAAAAAAAAGACAAACGAAGTATCCATTTTATTCCCGAGCAAAACTATCACAGGCACTTACTAACCCATTTATGGTGTGAGCCCATTTATCAATTATGGTATTTATGTGAATTTCAAACGAATTATCACGGATCTCCACTTGTCACACCAACATCACCCCATCAACATCCAGATGTTGATGAGGCGAAAAGATTTGCCATGTTGTATGGACGCGGTTTTTGGTGCACCCGGCCTCCTTAATGGCATCGCGAAACTGATCCAGGAATGTTTACTTTCTTCACTGTGAAAAAGGTCCCCACAACCATATTTGTGTTAAATTTGGTGGCCCTTTCTTTAAATATAGTAACAGTGAAGGTAGTAGTAGAAGATTAATTGTTATCATGTCAACGGTCGGGATGGTCCCACAAAAGGGTTAACTGCTCACGATGAACTAAACACCTTCCACTGACACTTTTATAACTATTAGTTTTATGTATACAATAAAAATGAAGACGTCAATAGCTTTGGCTCGTGTTAACTATAATGTTATTTCCAAGGACAGGATAAACATGTCGCTCGTAAAAATGGGCATGTCGATAAGGGCATAATATAAAGATATAATAATTTTATTATGTTGATTTTCTATCAAAAACATAATTTATCATTTGTATGCACACAAAAGTATGTGACTGCAGGGTAATTTACCCTATAGTTAAATTATTGTTTTTTTCCTGCTTAACTATACAAGATAAGCACTTAAATATAGGACACTTACACCCTTACTAATAAACTCGGTATAACTTAAACCTATGTTGTTACAGTTCTATTGCAGCTGGTTATTCCGTATTTAACATACAATTGACAGGTTAAGTTGAGCTTGGTGTAACTAGGGAATAGCTATAGTAGTGCCATTTGTTATCAAACGGGTAGGTAAATAGTAACTAAGTGATTACATTTGTTTATTAACTTAGAGTAAGTATAAAGGAAAAAGAAACGATCTCAACGTTTTATCGTGTACCTCGATTTTTCCCATCATCACACTCTGATTCCCTTATCATGGGGCAACAGCGGTAATAACTATTTCCTAACAAAAAAAAAAACAAACATCGGCTCATAAACGGCAGACTTATTAGAGAACAAACATAAAAACGTATGTACGGTCGAATTGAGAAAGGAAGTGCTTTCTTGAAGTCGCTTAAAAATAGCTTGTTAATTCTTAAATTTCTTACTCAAATATTCCTTCCACCTTTTAGCTGCACAAGCCTACGCTTGTCATCGATCCATGAGACCTCCCATACATTGCTTGATTAGTATTCATGTTATAGAATACACACGCAACGGCATCGTTTTGTTACAGTTAGAGATGACCCAACTTTGTATGAAACCACTCCATATTTTACTTGGTAAATTCAGTGGATTCAGTGGTTGTAGTTGTTTTTGTAAGCTTTATTATTTTTATTTCTAATATGAAAAGTATCATAATGATGGATGATTATACGGATGTCTGTGTTCTTTCACGCAAATAGTATGTACTAATAAAGCACTGATGCTTTTTTCTTAATGTTTTGCCTAGTGACGGTTACAAAGCTTAACTAATGGCTTGGTTTGTCATTAAAAAAATGTTAAAGTCATGTCGGCGGTAGGAATTTAACCTTATATTATAATAAAAGTAAGAGTAGTAGTCCTAGAGGTTAAATTTATATTATAATAAAAGTAGGAGTAGTAGTCCTAGAGACCCCGTCACCCTGACCACTAATCCGTGCCTGTGGTCAATTTAAATCAAACTTGCATTACAAACCAAATTACGATGTTATGTGTTATAGTTTCATAAACTTACTCCCTAAAGCACGCACGCGAAAACAATGTTACAAATGCAAAGTAAGCAGCGTTTATCTCTTTAGCATGTGTGAGAGATAAGTAGATACCTCGTGGTTCCCGCGAGGTGCGTTGAACCAGACCTTAGACCCCACTTGGCATGTTTCAAGATAGGATTCCATTCAAGTAGGTAGAAACGTACTGCGCAGCACGAATAGTATCTATGGGTATTGCATGGACTTGGACAAATCATTCAACATGTTCTATTACACATAGCTTCACGCCTGTCCGCCAAAGGGATAGGCAGAAGGACTTGCTACGAACCTTGCACACCTTTCTTGAGACGTTTTGAATTTACTAACGAAGTTATGTATAAATCAGTAATTAAAATAATTTATGCATCGAAACTAACGGTAACACCGTGCCGAAAAACATTCTGAAGAAGGGACGTTGAAAGCAACAATCAGAACACTTACTAGCATGTCCCTCAGGATCGAAATAAAAGTGGACTGTCTCTGTCTACCCCTGTGAGAGACAGACAGTTATGTTGTGCTTTAGTACAAAAGGTGTTTGTATAGTGTTTTCTTTATTTCTCGTCTAACACCAGTATTGTTTCTTACAGCCGGTAAACGTTCGAATGCGATAGAAAGCTTGCGATTCACGTTATTTTCTTATGTGTCAAATAATAACACCTAACTATAGAGTTTATCGCACACTATTAAGGTCGCATTAGTCCGTAGGAGAGAAAGTTGAGGTCACCGAACTAATAGATAAGTAACAAAGTGTTTAAGGTCATTGCGATACATCGAGAGATATAATATAGCCGCCTGCATATCACGAGGACATCACTACACGGGGTGTAGGAATAATGTGATTATGGCTTTTAATGCTGTTGACAAAAGGCATAAATTGGAATATACTTTAGATTATGGACAGGCAAGATTCACGCGACATGACTTCTGTCACACCGTCTATCTATGACGCTTACGCATGTTGGATGAAAGAGACGACATTGTGTTCGTGTGTGACAACATGTCTTGGCGTGTATTTTTTTGTAGGTCGATTCTAATCCTATAATACGGGTTCTTTTTTTTTAGGTTTTCGAATCATGTTGTACGATTGAGTATCTTTTATCTTTAAACGAGCAATTCTTGTATAGTATATATAAATTGGGAAGTCTCGGCAACGGCTGCACCGATTTTCATGAAATTTGGTATGTAGAGGGATTTGGGGGCGATAAATCGATCTAGCTAGGTTTAATTTTTTGAAAACATCTTTCCAACCGTGTTTTCGGGCATGAAAAATTGCTCAAATTGTTAATACGACTCTTACTGACATCTATTGCCGAGTAGTAATACTATGCTATACGTAGGATGGTGCGGGGGACGTTTTGGTTTTTAAGTAACTAGAGATGGGGTTATGAAAAAATCGAAGGAAAATAATCGATTTTTTTACTTGTTCGATACGGTTTATATCGGAGGCAAAATCGATTCTGAAAATTTAATTTAGGGTAAAAAACGCTAATTTTTTAATTTATTTTTCATTCGAAATATGTTCAAGTACAATATCTGAAGAATCGAGCGAAGCTCGGTCGTCCAGGTACTTAAATATTATATTAACCACGGAATAGCGTCCGGATTGCTGATACTAGACACTGGACAATACGCTAAAGGCAAACAAATTAACAGAGAGCCGTATTGTGGAAGTTGGAGCGCCGATAGGGGCAGTGATCTACAAAAAATATGTGACGATACACATCAGAGTATCCTTACTAATATTATAAATCGGAACGTGAGTTTGTTTGTTTGTTCCCCTTTCACGCCGTAACTACTGAACCGATTGCTTTGAAATTTTGCATACATAAAGTTAGAAGTCCGGATTAAATAATAGGGTAATTTTGTCCCGGAAAAAGTGATATTCCCGAGGGAAACTTAGGTTTTTCGGTAGGAATTATAAGTTTTCTATAGTTGTCTTTTATACCGCAATATAACTGAAGTCCGCGCGGGCAAAGCCGCGGGCGGAAAGCTAGTTGTTATATAAAGATAAATCTCACGATTACATAATACTTTTTAAAAACTTCGAAAAAGAAATACTCACACGCATCCCCGCGGTTTCTTTGTTGAATTGTTTGTAGGTACACAGTTTTTTGGACTTGGTCGTATTCTATTGGTTAAAAGTGATGGCGACTTCCTATTTAATGACCTCATTGACAGCAACAACAACGATATAACGTCCGTTTTCCACACGTAATAATAGCACATTCATCCATAGGGATTATAACAGTGGGGTATTTTACTATACTACAATTAATTTGCTCATAGAATATATGTATTTTGTACTTTTATCGTTGCCTGACTACTGAAACTAGAGAAATAAAACTGCAACATGATAGACTGTCAATTATATTCGTTTTCGACCATCTGTGGCCTAGTGGTTAGATAGGTACTGAATCTGTAATCGGGTGTATTCGATGCCTGCTGAACTCGCTAATCAAAGAAAAAGTGCTTCTACAACTTTATAATGCAGTACACATTGTGCACACACGTAGATAAGAACCTACTAAAACACTGTTAACATTTGTTAAACAATTATTAAAATATCATCTGAAATTTATTTAAATTAATGATGGTGATGCGGCAGATCATTCACCAGATAATTTGTAGTAGAAAGTGATCTATCTGGAGTGATAAGGCCCATTATCTATCACAACAGAGTCAACTTACATTTTTTGTCTTAATTTGATAATTTTTTTACTATCTTTTGTATAATGTTTCTCGCCTTCCGGCGTAATACGACTTAATACAACTAACTAATGGTTATAGATATTATGTTTTTGATAGGTACAATGACCACCATGCTGCCTGATGTTAAGCAGCGATGTTTTAAATAACCAGATTTTTTGTTTGTGTACATAAATTCTCTCGGTAAATAAAATGTTCAGACGGGTGGGTCTCACTAAAACCATTACCCATTGCAATGGTCATAATACTGAGCCTGCACGTTTTTGTCAAATCAATATAAATATAACCATTGACGTCCAGATATGTCAAAAATTATTAAAATTGCGCACGGCGGTGTACGCGAGTTTAAAATTCAATGGTAACATTGAGGAAATGTAGTATCAGTATCATCACCAATGGTTATTCCCAGTTAGTGAGACCTACACGAAAAGTCTGATACCAATATTATACAGAGGAAAGGTTTAATTTTTTGTTTGTTTGTTTGAATTGAATATGCTCCGAAACTACGGACAGATTTGAAAAAATAATTCACTGTTGGAAAGCTACATTATTCCTGAGTAACATAGGCTATATTGTATCCCCAAATTCCCACGGGAAGAATAAAACGCGAGTAACATTGAGGAAATGTAGTATCAGTATCATCACCAATGGTTATTCCCAGTTAGTGAGACCCACACGAAAAGTCTGATACCAATATTATACAGAGGAAAGGTTTAATTTTTTGTTTGTTTGTTTGAATTGAATATGCTCCGAAACTACGGACAGATTTGAAAAAATAATTCACTGTTGGAAAGCTACATTATTCCTGAGTAACATAGGCTATATTGTATCCCCAAATTCCCACGGGAAGAATAAAACGCGAGTAACACCGCGCGGTACAGCTGGTAGTAAATAATGTAGCACTCACCAGCAGTAAGCGGTATGGCGAGCCTCGCGTTGACCGCCAGCAAGTGGTCGCGTCGCTGCAGAAGGTTGCCCACGTGCTCCTCCAAGCGCACGTTCTCCGTACGTAGCTGGTGCAGGCACGATAGCAGCGAAGCGACTGCAATAATACCACTCGTTAGCCCTTTACCAGGCACAAGGTATTTTGGAAATTAATTGGTAATGGACTGTATTTCAACGGATAAGTCGGATCTATATTCCCTCGGTCTAGATCTCATTGTGATCCATCAGAAATGTATTGATTAAATATATCGGACAGAAGCCTTCAAAATACACTGTAGGTGTAGGAATATAAACACATCCATGTGAAATACGTGAAGAAACCAATGAATTTCCGATTCAGCACGACGATTGAAAAAAGATTCATATGGCATTGTTAAAGAAATATTTGGTTTTAAAGTTAGTAGAGGTATACCCAGAGGCTGCGATATGCAGAATATTAACATCAGAAATAGAAAGAATTATTTGCCTACTATTAGAAAAATGACAAAAAAAATTCTACAACTATACGCGTTTACACAGCGGCAAACCAAGACATATACACGTGGCCCATGCTGTTGCACTTTGGCCTAGGGTGTGATGTTCGATGTTTTGGTTATGCTATTAATAGTGAAATAAACGCAATAAAGAATCAATATATATATAGTAGAGAATAAGGGTTGGAATATAGTGTGTACTTAAAAAGGTAGGTTAAAGTAAGTAAATACTGACTGTCAAAGTGTTGTGCTTGCTCCATGAGGAACTGGGAGCCCTGCTCCCACTGGCGCTCGAGAAGCTGGTCCAGGCTCTGAGCTGAGCCTCCACGAGACGATCCTGCGCCTCCACTCTGTTAACAACATAAGTAAATGAGTTACACATATTCACAGAGAATCCAATACACTGTATCTGTAAGTGTATTGGATCAATAACGGTCATATGATTTATTTTGACTTTTTACATGTTCCCATATTCACAGTTTTTACTTTTTATGAAAATTATTGTGATATCGCAATATGAATCATACTGTATTTAATTTAGTTCGAAGGTTTCAAATAGCAAAACAATGAAATATAGCAATACAATGTATTGTTTATAGTATTATTTTGTTACTAAACAGTATAAAACTTAGGAAAATAATAAACTGTACATCAAAATTACTAACTTGCACACCTAAAAAGCCAAAGTTATCATCAGAATGGCAATTAGAAGACCAAATCAGTAATTTTGTTGCTAAGTCAGTATTTTGGTTAGGTTAGGTTAGACTTTTTTGATGTACGTTTAAATACTATCCTAAAACTTATAAAGAAAACTGTTGACAGAACATCAAAAATCTGTTCAAAACTTCGAGACGCGTTTTTACTAATTTCGTTGTTTCCGTGTATTGGATTCGCAGGGTAGGTACCTGTCCGGCCTTGTTGATGAGCGGCGGCGGCACGAGCGCGGGGTGGGGCGCCTGGCCGGCCGCGTGCGCCGCCAGCTCCGCGCTCAGCTGCTCCTGCAGCCGCGCCGCCGCGCCGCTCTCCGGGTTCAGCTCGTTGCCCAGCATGTGCGGCGCCGTGCAGCTGCCCGCTTGCCGGCTGTTGCCCACAAACAATTCTATTACCAAATAAGTGAACAATTGCGCTCCATAGTTGACCACGTCGCTGCGTAACATCAGGCAGGTTGGCGGTCAATCCCTTGGAGTTGTGCAAGAATCACTCTATAATTGTATAAAATCTCACTAAATAATAATTGGAAAGGCATATGTCCAGCAGTGGACAAGTATGGGCTGATGATGATGATGAGTAAATACAAACAGTCTCAAAGTCCTTTTCAACAAATTTCTCTCGGGATCACTGACACCAGCTTCGCAAAGTCTACAGAAACAGTAGAGTTCTACTAAAAAAAGGTATTTCTGAAAGAAGTTATTGAATCCTAATTGTAAAATAAATACTAAGACTTACTTTGTCTCAACTTTGGGTTTCAAAGGCCTTTCAGAACCTGTAAAAGAAAACCACAGTTAATATACAACCAGTACAAAAAAAATAAAGACTAAGGAGTGCGTGTTGCCTAAGTTTATCAAGGCTGCCCAACCTCAAAACTGCAAGCAAAATCTGACGCTGGATCTCGCTCATTCGTAATCCAACAACACATTAGACGTTAAAAATTGCTTATAGATGAGAAATGGAACACGCTGAGCTGACTCTCCACGACTTACAACGTCTATGTTGTGCGATGGTAAAAATAAAACTATCCTGTCTGAAGTTAAGCAGCGATGTGGTCTAAGTTGGAGAACGCTTGTAACGTAGGCAGCCTTGGTCTATTGAAACTTTGAGATGAGATACAAACGGCTTGGCTATTTTTCATTTTTAAAATAAAATAAAAATTGATCGCTGCCATTATTGCCTTCATTTGCTAGAATTTGTGTAAAAATGTTCTTTCTTTATTATTTCCTCGTCGTCGGTCCAGGATTTAAATATGACGTTTGTGAGACTTTAGTATTTGACAACGACAATGATTTTGATAATATTTTTTCCAATTAAATTTAATACTTTACTTGTCCGAGTTAAAAATAAGAGCTCTGAGATTAGGGGTCTTACTTGGCGAGCTGGGCGGGGAGTCCTTGATGGTTTCCTGGTATATAGGAGGCGGCGTGGGCTGCGGCGGACGGCGGACGTTGCTCAAGCTCTGCGCGCCCGGTGATTCTGCACAATGTTATCATTTTGTACGGAGGCAGGTACTTCTAGTAATGTGGTATTGACATAGAATGATGTACACGACATGATTATAAAATACCCTATTAAGCCCTGTTTTATTTTAAATTTACATTTCACTTGACATCGGCGAAAAAAAATCTAGTTAATTATTATAATTATGTATAATATATGAACGGATAACTAGAAAAACTACACACAGTAAACCTCGGAGACACGCACCAAACATTAGTAGAATTTAATTTAACAGTGCGTTCCAGTTTAGGATATAATGTACTGTTCGATTACACTGGTATATTAAATACTTACGAATAGCGGGTGGCGTATTAGCCATAGAGACAACGGAGGTGGCCATAGCAGCTCGCTTCTTGTTCCGCACGCCGCCCGGGTTCGCGAGCGAAGGGTCCTTGCTGGCGCCGCCCGATGGCGGGCCCACGCTGGAAAAAGTAACATAATTATTGTTGGCGACTAGCTGATGAGCAACCTCTTTAGTTTTACACATTTACTTTTTATACCTATATTTGGCCACATTTGTTTGTAACTGAAAATATAATTCATTCTCATTCCATTGAAGCCGTGTTTCCATCACAGGGTTCTCGCTACCGCTTACTAGGTAGGTAAGTTATCTCTACAACTCACATCCCATACAGTCCACACCATTCCACTAGCTATCAATTATATTATTTATATTACAACTGTTACTGTAATGGAACAGTTTGCATAGATGTGCGAATATCTTCTCTTTTTACGAGAAACGAGAACGAAACTTCATAGTTTGACTGTAAATTTATGTAACTTTTACACGTAGTAGTTGTACGTAAGGTTTATGTTTGTACCACTTAGATTAGACCAAATAAACAAAATCATATTATCAGTATCAATAACTACTTGAAACAGTATCTAATGGACGTATCTGCAAACGACTCTCGATAGTGAGCTAGCACGCAAGATGCTGATATTTTATTTATTATATTTTTATTTTCTTTATTGGACAGAATACAGAAATATACTATACATTACAACTGTGGTAAACATGTGTATAAAAAATAATCATATTTCCTTGAAGACCTATCACTAGGACATTACATTTTATCAGCTTAGGTGGCACACAAGAATACACGAATAACAATCATTTAAAGAATACATTAATAGGAATTAGACTGGTGACAAGATTGTGGGCAACCATCTTAGTTAGAGTTGGGGAGTGGGAGACTTTAATAAATTCAAACATTTTTGCACATTTACTAAGCTACTACCAAGGACCGAGGTGGAATACTTACGCCGTGTGCGTGGGTTGTTGCATCTCGTAGGAGACGTTGAGGCCGCCCCACGAGGAGCGCGCGCCGACCCCGTGCGGAGAGTGCGCGGGCTCCATCGCCGCCTAGACAACACACAAAACATTATTGTTTACATTCTTACACTTACACTGCGACAAGGATCTTTATATTTATTCGCATTTCATTCACTTAACCCTCAATCAAACCAGGTTTGGTGTCATTCTGGTGGATTTTGGACTCTATTGACGTTTGTTATTCTAATTACCGACTCCATCACATAAACTCGGCTGATGTTTATCGTACAATCTAGCTTTTAAGTACAATGTGAAATTATTGTTTAATGTTTAAATAGGTATGTGTCCTGTAGTGTTACATACCTTATATTCATTGATACCTTCTCTGAGATCTTTAGATAATTCCAGTGGAGACATTCAATAAGGTTCAAAGTATGTGTTGGTCAAGTGGCATTTCATACTGTTCTAAAATCTAAACTACACACATCAAAAGTGTCTAGGGATCAAGAACATTTTTAGCTCTAAAAAAAATCTATTTAAATCAAATTAATCTTCTGGATTGGTCTCCTACCTAATACCCCATGCCGGTATCAAAGACTTTTCACCATATTTTGAATAAATTATGAATGAATTCAGTTTTTGTAAAATATATTCTTGATAGCAATCTTCTAAAATGTAATTGATCCCTAGACACTTTTGATGTGTGTAATCTCACGAGTTCTTCTTCTTATGAAATATTTCTATTAAGTTCATACACTTTTAGGCAAGGAGATTGTAGCAGTTTGTAACATTATACACTCTAATTTCTAATTCATTGCCACATACATTTCCAATCATGTGTCTCGCTCTCTGTTATTATTGTCAATGTCAATGTGACATTCCAGGTTTTATCAAAAAATTTTAAGTCATTTAAAAAAAGTAGGGTACTGTTTATACCGAGTGTAAAAGGATCCTGAACAATGGTATTCGGTCTTTGACATTATCAGTCAAACATGTTGAAATTTAAAACGGAAATCGTTTTGTTTACGATTTACCCTCTAGTCTATTGCAAAAACAACGAAAATGTTGTTGTATAATAAACCCTCAATAAACTGAAAGGCTCAACACTAGGCTCGTGTCTGAACACGACCCATTCTCACGAGACTGATTCTCAACTGTGAATACAAATTGAGACTGAGAGAGATTACAATGCATTTTGACAGTTCTGAGACTTAGATCGACTACTTCTTACGACTCTGAATACTAATAGTGTATAAGATCTACAATCTACCTTAGAAGTACGAAATGTTTTCGCCAAATAATTGGTGCCCCATAATTCTAGTTACGTTGTATAGTGCTCCATAAACAAAGCAGCTAAAACATACTAGCCCACAAGCTCAAAGTCGCACAGCGTGCTATGGAAAGGGCTATGCTCGGCGTTTCTCTGAAGGATCGAATCAGAAATAAAGTGATCCGACAG
>SJJU01004979.1:0-32286 GCA_012932125.1 Conopomorpha cramerella
TTTTTTTTTTAATGGGGAATTTTCAGAGCCCTTGTTTCTCTTAGTTACGACAGATGGCGCTAGGCGTATTGAGGGGGATTAATGTCAACGAAATGACTAGACGTCAAGCAGTCAGTATTGAAGGTGCCAGTTATTTTTTTATTATTTGTTTATGTGTTACAAAAGATTCTGAAGTTTGAATAATTAACCCAAACAATAAAAAAACATACAATAATATAACTGACAGAAGTCACCCTGTATACGTATTAGCGACATTTAGTTAAGAAACGTTTGGCACGTCTACTTCATATGCAATCACGAAATAAAGAAAATTAGACAATTAAGACGAAAGAAACACATAAATGAACAAGTAAACATTGTGGGTTTGGACGTGGCAAATGCAAAAATGAGGACTCTGATTCATAATGTGCTGAGAGTAACGTGGATAAACATAGCTTTCTCAGAACTAATCTTCCTTCAGTACCTGAGACACGCTGTGCGAAAAGTAAGTACGGAATGTGTAATTAAAGTAAAATAAATTATCAAAATGTAATTTTAATTATAAAAATAGAAATGCGAAAAGAAAATAGAATCAGAAGTATTATTAGTGTAATGATAAAATTTCTTAGGTTTCTTCTTGATCAATCAGTGTTTGAAACTGGAATTACATTTTATTATTTAAGTACGTAGCTTAAAAGAGCGAATGAACATAACAAAACCACTTCCAAAACTTCATCATCAGCTACATTACGACCACTACTGGACTAGGGCATCCCCAATGACTTCCATGGTCATTTGGGGGGAAATGTCAATAATCGCCACGTTTGGCCGGCAGATTGGTAATCGCATTGGTGTTGTGGTTTAACTCACAGAGAGCGCTGGTGCCCGTCCCCTGGAGAGTTCCCTCGGTCTCCTCTTACTACCCCACAGCGGCAAATGTTGGGCTGGGGTGTTGATATATGTATTCTATTCGCCGTCACCACACGGCGTTAAACTTACTTGGAAGTAACTTGCAGACTATACTCCTCCCTATCGACAGCCAAACCAAGAAGCTGGACTAGAATTTTCATGCCGTGAAGCAACGTTTCTTGAGCGCTCTGAAATATAATTAAATTACATAGTTATACGGGTGGAAGTTCCCTAAAAACTATTCTTCGTGTAAATAGTAAACATTTTACGTCTAGTTGATGTGGATGTCACAGTCTATCTATAAAGTCGTCAACGGTCAAAGTCGTGTCAAAGTCTCAAAAAAGATATTGTCTCGTTCCATACTGACTGCTTGAAGTTAGTCATTTCGTTGACATTCGCCATCACTCATAACTAAGAAAAACAAGGGCCCTGAAAATTACCGATTTAAACTCAATTTTAAAAATGTCTAAAACAATACTTCCCAGTCATTGTTATGCAACGAATACAGATTTTTCGAAGACATGAGGGTGGACGATCACATTTCAATGCTGCGTGAAGCAATAAACGGTAATAACCAATTGGTCAAATAGGAGTCCTCTCCTTTACTTCTCACTCTCAGTACATTATTTTTCATCATCAGCACATTACACTAATTCCATGACATTAGCACAATAATTGCAGCAAAAAAAAATTAAAAAGAGAAATAGAGAAACCATTTGCAACTAATTCCCTTTGCTTCCCGCGCGAAGTATTTTATTGTCACCCAGGAGTACAATATTAAAAAGGTTTTCAAGGTTTCCAAAAATCCCAACCCAAAACTACAATATAGTAAATGCAGTATAACGGTATATTGCGCGTGGCTAAAACGATTGCGCCTAATAAAAAGAACCAAACGAGTCTTGTGATGAATATTACAGAATAAACAAAGCTATGAGGCATATTTAAGCTTATTTTCCTTTATAACATAGTGTCGATTGCCAATCAGACGCTTACAGCTAAACATAATGTGACAGTTCTTTACTAATGACTGAAGTCGTTGCAATAAGTTTCGGTCAAACAGGGTTTGATTGAAGATCGATATAGAACACCGGAGCGTCATCTTTTGAGAAAATAGCAAATTAAATATAAAAAAATATTTGTCATATTTACCTTATCAACTTTCTCAATAGCTCTGTTTAACTCGTTCATTATCTTCTCGAAATAAGTCCAATCGATGTTTGCTGGCAACTTTTTATCACTTTTACAACTAACTTTACTCATGTCACTCATGGAACTGGCTATTGACGGCGACTTCACTAGTTTCATTTTATCATTACCATTTTTCTGTTTATCATTTCGATTCTTATCATTGTCATTTTCAGGTGATGGTTCTTTATTCTTCTTCTTTTTAGATTTCGTTTTTATCGGCACAATATTGACTGTTGTTGAATCCATTATGTTTTCTTTGGCACTTTCTGTATTATCAACATTGTTTTCTATGATTTTATCAGTGTTGTTTAACTGTTTTTCGACGCTTGAGCCCTTTTTCTTTTTGGACTTTTTAGTTTCTGTAACTTCGCCGTTCGTCAAATGTTTTTGTAAATTATCATTCATATTTTTGTTTTTGTTTCCATCTTTATCAATGCCGTTTTGCTGAGGCTTGGTCTCGTTTTGTTGAATGGTTATGACTATTGTATTGATTTGATTGAGAATTTTACCAACTTTATTGTTAGAGGATATTGGATTTGCGTCTTGGTAGTGAATGTCTTCGTATTCTTGACCGCTGTAACGAAAATAATGTAAATAATAAATTACCCTTATTTTACTATATTAATGAGAAGTGCATACGACCGATACCTTAACTGACCGACTTGATGTAAAATCGGATCAGTGTTTTATAGAAAAAATCGATCAATAGGTTGGAAGAGACGAGCCGAACGACACGACCGATTTTCTTTTGCTCTACCGACAAAATATCGGTCGTGTGATTTCGACTTCAATCCTCATAATTTTTCTATTAAATTATGCCATCAGTATGATCAATTTGAAAATGTTTGCTAATTTTGATGTTCTAAAAAACTTACGCAATCAAAAGCTTTTGTCTTAACTTCCGAGCACGCTTCTTCATTGCCTTCAGTCTATCTCTTTCTTTCTTCTCCTGCGTTATCTGGTCGATCACCTCTTCTTCGTCAGCCGGCAGATTCTCATTCTCGTTGCTCTCGGACGTTGTCTGTTGAGCACCTCATATTTAGTACATGGCACAGATTGTCCCCTAAATCGAGAGTCAAAGGGAAACTCTGCGTTGAGAACGACAAAAGCATAATAATAAAAATATATGGCGGACTAATTGTTTTAATGTCTTCGGACAATTAATAATGTATAATTTGTGTTTATTGTTTCTATTTATCGGGTTATATAATTTGTTGTATTCTATTTGTTTTTGCGTGTGTGTGTTAATGTAAGTTTCAAAGTATGTAGTGTTTCTGCTGATTTTGAACTGTTAGTTTTTAAGGTATTTTTAATGTATTGTACATATCTATATATTGGTTATCTCGCTCTAACTCGTAGAATTAATATGGTCACTAAAATCAATTGCCACGAAAATCCTAGTAATTGTAACAAAATTATTCATAAAACTATAACGTCTTGTTTTTAAGTGATGAAAATCATACACGATGTTTAATAACAACCTGTTAAAGAACAAAAAGTGACATTTAGTACATCTTATTGGCTCATTGACAGTCCGCTGTCATTCACTCACGTCGTCATTTCACGACAAGTGCCCCGACGTGCAACAACATGCAGTAACAGTCCGTCCACATGATGTGGTGGAGTCAACTCCATGGTTAGATCTATCAGATTTGTCTGTTGGTTTGAATGGGGAATTTTATTTGACTAATATTACTGTCATACTATGTCATTACTGTCATACTTTCCAAACAAAATTTTATTTTATTTTATTTATTTATTTAGACACACCAACAATTTACACACAATACATTAAAAAATTACACTATTTAGTTATAAGTATTTGTATGCAAATTTATAACAGGTGAGTACATCGTTTACAATTAAAGGCAAGCAGACATCAAACAATAAAATTAAATTTAACTACTTATATTTAAACTAAAAGTAAGTATGATAGTGCATTAATTATTTTGTTCATTCATTATATTAAAAATTATTTACATAAGACCGTTTATATTAAAACCAAACATTTTAATAAAGATATATGTAAAGTTTAATAAGATTTATGTTAAGTTTAGATTCAAATTAAAGTTTGACAGTAATGACAGTACTCCACCCGAAAATCGGTCAGAAAAACGTCAAAGAAAATTCCCCATTAATCTTGGTACTGGATGACCTTCCCTTCGGATCTGTCATCCAGTACTGATCGCGAAAATCGCAACATAGATAGCGGTGTGTAGTTGTGTCGTTGTGTGTGTTGTTAGCCGTGTGGTGACGGCGAATAGAATACATATGTCACCACCCCAGCCCAACTTTTCCCGCTATGGGGGTCGTGAGAGGCGACCGAGGGAGCTCTCCAGAGAACGGGCAGCGGCGCTCTCTGTGATTTAAACCGCAACACCACTGCGATCGCCAACCCGCCTGCCAAGCGTGGCGATTATTGGCATTTCACCCCAAATGGCGGATGTCATTGGGGGAGGCCCTCGTCCAGCAGTGGACGTTATGTGGCTGATGATGTGTGTTACCTGGTGTCGTGCGGCGCGCGCGCGCACGGCCTGCAGGTGCGAGTGCAGGCGGAGCTGGGAGGCGCGCTGCTTGTCGTGTATGCGGCGCCGCAGCAGCCGCGCCTCGCGCGCCGCCGCCGCCGCCAGCGCCGACAGCCGCGACCGCACGCCCTCCGCCTGGCCGCCGCCAAACGACACGTTTACATAATATACACTCTAGACTATAGTTAAATATGTTCTTGATCCCTAGACACTTTTGAAGACTTAGAAACGTTGTTGGGTTTGTCAATATGAACAACTTTCACTATGAATTTTTTATTTTTTCGCATTGCGACAATGCGGAAAAATCTCGGGATCGGGATTTTTTTTTAGAGTTAAAAATATTCTTGATCCCTAGACACTTTTGATTCGTGTATATGTAGACTCCGTTTCACAAAAAAAAGTCCCGATGCTACCATACTGAAAGTATGGAAACGAGGGGAAAA
Organism: Conopomorpha cramerella; assembly: GCA_012932125.1. Lineage (NCBI taxonomy): Eukaryota > Metazoa > Arthropoda > Insecta > Lepidoptera > Gracillariidae > Conopomorpha > Conopomorpha cramerella. Next base: position 5,045 of record SJJU01004979.1, read on the forward strand.
AAGTCCCGAGGCTACCATACTGAAAGTATGGCGAAACGAGGGGGCTTCTTTTGTGAAACGGAGTCTACATATACACACATCAAAAGTGTCTAGAAATCAAGAACATTTTTAACTCTAAAAAAAAATCCCGATCCCGAGATTACAAAATGACTGCGTCTGAAATTAGCCATGTACCTCAAATCTTAAGTGGTACTTTTTACTGCCTTTTCGTATAGGATTAAGCATAATAAGCGATAAACATAGCTCTCTGCAAGTCTTCCGCAAGGTTTGTTTTTATGTCCAGAGACGAGACAGAGACGTTATAGTCGTTATTTACTTGATTGACGGAAGATTTGACGTATAGTTGTATTGATTTGATAATATTTTCACATTTGGTGGCGATAATAATAGTTTTTTAAGCCATAACCACTGTATGTAGAAAAAATAAGTTTGAAATTCAATAACTCGACAAATATTCACTTTCATGTAGGGGTTCTCATAGTAACATTTGAAGATGATGCTTAATCCTATACGAAAAGGCAGAAAAAAGTACCACTTAAGATTTGAGGTACATGGCTAATTGAAACCTTGGGAAGAAATGTACAAAAAACGTTATAACCTTACTAACATTGTGTACTGTCCAAAGTGGCAGTTATTTATGAATATTATTTATGAATCTGTAACGCGTTTCGTCTATAACGCTAGTCACTAAACTAAATATACAACATTATCAATAAAATTATAACGTCTTCTTTATAAGTGGTCAAATTTATACATGATGTTCAAATAGCAGCCTTTAAAAGGATAAAAAGTGGCATTTAGTACATCTTACACCAAGCACATTGGCTCATTCACAGTCAGCTGTCATTCAATCACATCACGAGCACTCGTCATTGGACAACAAGTGCCTGCTTGTCGGGCACTCGTCGTCCAAGGACGTCCCATTATGCTTGATCTAGCATATCTATTGTCAGAACAGTTCCGCAGTGATTCAAGAGACCCAATTAATGACGATTATTGGACTACTGTTACAAGAGACCCTAAGAGATATTTCTAAACTCCGTTATCCATGGAGCATTTTAGTGGAAACTGTTATCAGTGATGGGGTAGTTGATAGTATAAATAAATAATTTTATTTTTTATTTACTCAAGAAAATAAATAATTACAATATACATTACTGCTTCATTTTTATAATTACGCAATCACTAAAATCAGTTGCCACCAAAATGCTACACAACGGGTCCAGCAGTGGCGTGCACTGGCTTTTACGACAAGGTAGTGCAGTAATCCCCAAGGGTTGAAACCTGTGTATAGGTAACTTGTCTTTACGAAATATAGGTACCTACATATCTACTCACCCACAAAACACAGGACTTCGTTAGCCTATGTCGTGAGTACAACAAAAAAGATCTAGCAATTCCTCTATTATTAGGTCGGGAAGCGCAATAATTTTGCCTATATGGTGTGCACGCCACTGGGGTCCAGATACTCACGACACATTGATACAATACACTGATTCCGGGTTCTTAAATTTAGGGTTCAGATTTCAGAGCTAGTGAATTTGAATTCTGTTCTGAATACCATATACTTCAATATCACTTGTCTGGTTGTACGTAAATAATTTTTTAAAGAAGCGCGCACTGACATTATATTAAAAGTTTAAAACTGGTATTATGAGTCAGTTCGTGAGTACGGCACATGTAATTGTGTAGAAACGTCGAGCAAACAACGAAGGTAAGCTGAATGCTTGTCTCTGGTTAATTTTCGCGCCATAATACCCCATAAAATGTTGTCCGTTTTAATATGGTTGAATATCGATGGTCCCTATTAAGAAAGTCGGATCTACAAAACAGAACATTCTCAGAAGGGAAGATAGTTTTGGATATTAAAAGTAAACTACTTGTGGTACATACTTCAAATTTACAACAACTTTGGTTAGTTAGTCTACGTGATGTAATATACGTATAAGTTTATAGATATTAATATCGCCAATGTAACGGTGTAGAAAAGTACACTATTACCTACATATTCCTAAAATGGCACTACCGACATTTTTAATTGGGACCATCGATATATTACATTGGCGGTCAAAATGTTAAGAAACTTGAGCCAGTTAAACCAACTCATCGTGATCAAACGAACGTCCATTGTGCATGTTGTGGTAGCCTTTAATTAAGGCGGCACTTGCCTTTTTTTATGTTTTGTAAGTTGTACTATTATGTTTAGTGTACGACCTTGTTGGTTATCCAAATTAAATAAATAAATAAACATACCTTCTCCCTGGCAGCGTGGTCCCTCTCGAGTTGTCTCTGTCCCCGCCGCTCCTGGACCCGCTGGTCCCTCAGCTTGCGTCTCTCCAGCAAGTTCTCCACGTGCATCAGTCTAGCTTGTTCTAGTGCCTGACGCCGCAGACCCACTGCCATTTCGCGGTCTGCTTTTTGTTTCTAAAATACAACGTTTTTAAAATATCAGCGAAGCTCGAGAAAGACACTCTCTTCTGATTTGTCAAGAATTTGTTAATAATTTTCAATTGCATTCAATTTTTCAGCTATATCGATAACAATCAACAAGTTGGATCCAATTAAACTTGCAAGATTTGATACATACATACATACATACACTTCACGCCTGTCTCCCAGAGGGGTAGGCAGAGAGAGACTACAGATCTCCATTTGTCACGGTCCTGACATACCCCTTTCGCTTCATCTACATTCATACATCTTTTCATACATGACCTCCGGTTTCGAGTACTTTTCACGCCACCTTCGGCCAGGACACTAAATTTAAGATTTTATCAAAGACTATAATGCAATAGGACTGCTTCCACTGCTCACGAAACCCTTCTAGGTCCCTCAGTCGCTCTCGAACGCTTAAAGGTCGTCCCGCAATCTCCTTCTTGCCCCCTACACAATAAAGGCTTTTAAACTCGTACTTACCAGTTTGTCAAGTCTCTCCCTTCTCAGGACTCTAAGGCGGCCGGTGTGCGAGCGACACTGTTCCAAGAACTCGTGCCTTCTGTTTTCTGCCTCCAGCTGTTTGATGAACGCGATCTCGCGAAGCTTCTCTTCTTCATCGTGGGCTTTGCGGACTATGTCCTGTTGACAGTGTGACGACGTTTTTAAGTATACACTTCACGCCTTTAATCCCAAAGAGGGGTAGGCAGAGGCACTTGCTAAAGCAAATACCCACGATTCACCAAGCGTATTTAACCCAACGTGACAGGGGGTAAGCCCATCGCCGTTATAGGGTTCACACACCTTGTGGTGTGCGGGTTTCATCACGATGTTTGTCCTTCACCGTACGAGCGTTGCGTTGCGTACATAGGCTCTGAAAAAGAGTCCATTGGTACACGTCCAGTAGCCGGACTCGAACCCGGGACCTCCCGGTTACAAGTCAAGTATCCGACCAACTGGACCACAGACGCTATACATACATACATACACTTCTCGCCTGTCTGTAATTAAGTTTATAATTAAGTAAGTGTACTTAGTACCTCACACATGGCGAGTGTACTACTAACCATACTGTTGCTTTTGCCCTCACAGGGTTCATGTTTGATACTTTGCTATTTATTTAAGAACTTTTGCTGTGACATGAGTGCAATAAACGAATTGAATCGAATTGTCTCGCAGAGGGATAGGCAGAGACTACAGATCTCCATTTGTCACGACCCTGGCATACCCCTTTCGCTTCATCTACATTCATAGATCTTTTCATACATGACCTCCTTTTTATCTTTGTCGTTTATGAACTAATTGTGATGATTATTATTCTTTTAGCAACATTATTACCAGCAATTATCAGGCAGTTGACCACCCTGTCTGATGTTAAGCAGCGATTTCTATCTGTTTGTTTTTTGTTGGATATTTTAAAGGTGCTCCCATGGTAAGGAAACCAACATTTGATGATAGCAGAGCAGATAAATCGAGAACTTAAAAAAAAAGCGACAAGTACTATCGGAAGTCCGTTATTTTTTCGTTAGTTTTTTGTACCTAAACACATACTTATTTTATTAGAAGTACCATTGAAATAGCATTTTAAGCTCATGAACGAATGGCGCTAATTTCGCATGGCACAAAATAAGACGATTGGTTCATCAATAGTCACTTCAAGTTCATGTGACAGATTGCCTCGCTTTCAAGTGTACGAAGCGCCATCTACATCAACTTCGCAATAGGCTACTTTCATCTATCAAAATTAAATTATGAAAGTATGTTATTTATATACTTTCTACATTAAGAAGTAGGAGTATAACACTATTTTGATCAATAAATATGCGGTTAAATTTAATTTCCAAAATAAAATTCTGGTTTATTATCTGTATATCACGTGATCGAAAACGCCAGCCGCCATACTTGTCTCGTCAGTGACGTCATAAGAAAAGAACAGAAACAGTTTTAGAAAAATAGTTCATGATACACAGTCACACACATTTGTTGCTGCTCTTCTGACGTCACCATAATGCGATAATGGCGGCTGTCGTTTGGGCGCGAAAATTATCGTTTAAATCTTAAACATTTTTTCTTTGCCTATATCGATATTATATCCAGGAAATAAAAATACCAGTTGACTATCAAATCGATAGGAACATCATAAAAAATGTTTGAAAAAAATGTGGAATAGCCTATTGTATTTTATAAATACAACAAAAGATTTGCCAGTTCGATCTGTCACTTTGTAGTAATAATGGATGTAATAATAATAGATGTAACATCGTAATGCAATGACGTGAACGAATTTAAAATTATGTAATTAATTTGTAATCTCCAACCCCGATAATTAATTTTGCGAAAAATCTATTATCAAAGTCAAAGCCAAAATCATTTATTTCATCATTATAAGTGCTATAACATACAAATATACAGTAGCATAACACAAAGCTTGATGAACGTCATTTATGACTTTAAAACAAAAGTAATCGTCCCAGATTCGAATTAATTTCTTTTACTGGCCAGAAGAACCGGGAAGAAACTGGCAGCTTTTCAAATCGCCAAGGCTTACTGCTAAGTATACTTAACATAAATATGACAATATTATCCGTATGATAATATCATCCGTAGGTACATAAAATTAGAAACGAAGTGTCAAATCGTTCGTCGAATTAGAGAACAGACTATATACGTGGAATGTTAGTGTGTACATTTGTTACTTATTGAAACAAATTTGGACAATAGTTACAAACCTTTAAATGTTGGTCCCTGTTTTCTGCGGCCTTCTGCAGTCTTCTCTCCATTCTCAGTCTTTTGTCTTCAATCAGTTGATTCTTGGCTACCTGGAAATAATTATACTTCTGTTATGCATCACATTCCTACCCCCCCACGAAAACCAGTTCACATAAGGGGAACGTAGAGCGGATAGCCGCTCTATACCCAGACAGATAATAGGAGCGTTGAAAAGAAACCGGGATACAATCGGCCAATAATATGGTCTACCATCGTATGGTTGAAACTCATATGAATGTCATTAGACATTAAGGTTGATTGTTCACTTGTCACAATATAAGACCTCGATCTTATTGGTGTTTTAGTGACGCAGGAAACGTCAACGAAACTGGCGGACTACTTCCTTGAATACAAAACGAATATTTGGCATTATGTAAAAAACTAAAAAGTAAAAAATAAATTATAAAATAAATACGTATTTTCATTTAAGTTGTTCAATAAAAATACCTGATTAAATAATTATTTTAAAATACTGAAGTCGGTGCCAAGTAAAACAATATTTATCAATCTTTCTGACGATTATATTCATAGTTAGCAGGTATATTAGGTTAGTATCGATTCATATTTTTTTCTCATACTGTTATTGTTTTGATTTATTTAAGTAGTTTGTAATTACTTAGTTAACTTGTTGTAGTATTTACTTGGCACCGACTTCAATATTTTAAAATAATTATTTAATCAGGTATTTTTATTGAACAACTTAAATGATAAATGAAAATACGTATTACTTTGTAAGAAATAATTTTTTTTTACTTTTTAGTTTACGGGTTGAAGTCGGTTCTTTTTTTGTTAAAACTATTTTATTTTACGATTTTGAGTGATGGGTCGACCGAACAAGGATGCTCAAGGAGAAAAGAAGAAGAAAAAAAATTAAGACTTTTATTTTCACTTTTGTAATGCATGTTCAACACTATGGATAAATCATAGTACCTACAATGCGACATTGCTTGGTAATGATATCTAGATGACATCTTCGTTAGTTCTTATTCTGTTATTTGGGATAAAATCTAAAGTACTGAATCAATTTAGATAAAATTTTAATGGGACCATCTTGAAAGTAAACCCTATCGAATGCAAAAATAATTTTCAAAATCAGTCCATAAACGACGAAGTTATCCTCGAACAAACATAAAAAAATTTAATCTAAAGTACTGAACCAATTTAGATAAAATTTTAATGGGACCATCTTGAAAGTAAACCCTATCGAATGCAAAAAGAATTTTCAAAATCAGTCTATAAACGACGAAGTTATCCTCGAACAAACATACAAAAATTAAATCTAAAGTACTGAACCAATTTAGATAAAATTTTAATGGGACCATCTTGAAAGTAAACCCTGTCGAATGCAAAAAGAATTTTCAAAATCGGTTTATAAACGACGAAGTTATCCGCGAACAAACATAAAAAAAAAAAGCATATATACGGTCGAATTGAGAACCTCCTCCTTTTTTGAAGTCGGTTAATAAATGTATGTTCTTTTGTCTTTCATACAGATAATAAGATTATTATTGACTATTCCTACATCTTACTTTAACTTCTTCGACTCTAGTCAGCAGCATGTGTATTTTCTTTGTTCTCTCTGTTTGCAGGTCTTGCCTTTGCTGCTCGGCTCTTGCTTGCTTCGCTTGCAACCTGTAAAAGGACATTGCATTGTATTGAAGAAATGTATGGATGTTGAAGAGGCTAGATCAATTTTTAGATAATATTAACCAATCTAATATCCAGACCTTCTCAAAGCGTCCTGGAAACTGCCCCGTCGCTTGATCCCCTGGGAGAGTTTGGCGTGTAACTGCTGAGCGCGACCTGAAGATAAACAATCAAATCAGTATAATATCAAAATCAATATCTGTTTAGCGTAAACAAATTGGAGGCAAATAAAACGATAATATCGAAAAGTAGTAACAGATGTATAATTTTGATGCTTCACAATGCAAGTGTAATGGCCGAATTAATACGTGAACAAAACGCCTATCGGCGAGTTAAAGGAACACGCCCGCGCGCGCACGATGCTTTCCCTAACGCTTGCTATTTCCTTATTTTAGGAGTCAGTAGGCTCTTCTGGGGCCCGAACAATATCGTATTTCAAATATAATTATCATGGTCAAGTCAGGAAATTTCCACTGAAGAGCAATGGATCTCGAACCAGTAGATTTAGTCCAAATAGTGAGTGAAGAATATCATTATCATGAATTACATCATATTTCCATGAAAAAACCTTAAAAGGTAGTGTATTTTTCTTATTCTATGTCTTGTCGTGTAATTATATGTCTTGTTATGTAATTCTATGTCATATCATTCATGGAGCCCTGTAAACGGTGGCATCAAAGGTACAATTTCTAATGGTGTAGAAAACCCATGAACTATAATGGCATCCGCTTGAAATTCGCTTGAACCAAAAAAGCAATTTTGGTTTTGTTCACCCACTTTTAAATTTAATAAAGTATACCAAGAAACTCAAAAAAATCCTAAACTCTCACCCGGATGCCTAGAGACGAGTTGTTCCAACTGTTGCAGTGTGTCCACCCTTTCGGCCCAGGACATACCCTCCAGCACGGCTTCGTACTGGTCCTCTAATGTGGTCGTTCCACCGCAACCCACCGGCGCTGTGGGGAGCGGTAGTGGGGGCGATGCCAGCTCTAGATCCGTCTGGAACAGGTAAAGATGAGGTAGGTTGTTTATAAAGGACGTGTACATCATACCTCTTGGGCAAAATAACTATTTCGGACTACCTGACCTGATCTGAATTACAAGTTCGTCACAAACATATTTTGCCCTAACTCTCCATGTTTTGAACTTCGAAAATTCAAAGATATCTGCGTCAAAGATGAACAAATATATAGATTAATATCAGTACAGCTATTTTTTAATATTAGTTATCAGATCTATAAGATGAGACATTAACATTTTGCAAAGTTTCCAATATGTTCATATGATTTGTAAGAGTTATAATAATTTGCTTCTTAAATTTTACATACCTCGGTATCATCAGTTTCCGTGTCCAAATCCACGTCGGATACTTGCTGAAGTTCCATTATCTGACGATTGAGCAGGTCTTCCTCCTCCGACAGCTTCCTCTGGTCTACCTCGCATTGGAAGTCTAAAGCCAAGCTGATCTTCCTTTCATTCTCCTCAATCTGGGACGTCATTTCCGCAATTTCAGACATTTCGGAGGGATCCGCATCCTTTAGAATGTCGTTATGATCTGTCATTTGATCGTCTTCGTCTAAATATTTGAACGTGGACTTGAATTCTGCCTTCCATTTGTCAAAGTCAAAAGGTTCCTCGGTGCTCTCTTGCGACCTGGATAGACCCGTTAAACTCTCTAGTGATGAATGCAATCGATTTTTAGTTAAATCTGACAAGTCACTGTTCTTTCTCTCCCTGTTCTTTTCGGACTTTTTGGATAGGGCCTTGTTTCGTGCCGATCTCGATTTGAGTCCAGTAACGTCTGATTTTTGGCGAATCATCGATGTATTTTTGGATCGATCTTTACTTGGTTTAGTGTTCACGACTACTTTGACTGTTTTTTCAACTTTTCTCTCCGACTGAGGTTGCTCCGACTTGGCTCGGTCCAGTTTAGGATGTGGAGGGGTGGATATTATAGGTTTAGTTTCCTGTTTTGGTGACTCTATCATATTTAGTGTTGGAAGACTTGTGGTGGCTGATGGTTGATGGAATCTATTGCTCCAGTGAGATTTCGATTGTTTCTTGTACTCCCTGCTCAGTCTACGAGATTTTACAGTCAGCCAACCTTCATTGTCATTTTTGTTTCCATCAATGTTTAACACTTCTATAGAGTTGGCAACGTCTTGTGCAAATTCTCGATCTTCAGCGATTAGGGTCTTCAAACTTTCACTGGATTCAATACGAGACATATCTATTTGAGTTACTACAGTTTCCGATGAACTATATTCTTCGCAATCCTTTATTTTTTCAAGTTGAGTTTTTTCCTTTTTATCACCATTTTCATTGAGTTTCAATGTTGTTGGTCTTTTGAACGGTAACTTTTTGGGATCAATTTTAGTTTTATTATCTCCCGAACCAGTCTGGTTAGGTTTAAGTGGCCTCTTGGAAGCTTGTTTATTGGTCTCAAACAGGCTAGTTCGTCCTGTAGTAAGGTTGAAAGGATAGCTACATTTCACAGTTTGGTTCCTTTTTGGGAACGGTCTTTGTGGTTTTGGCCCCATTGAACGGATTTCTACTACAGTTTTACTTCGTGTTAAAGGAAGGGACGCAGTTTTCGACACTGGTTTACTCTCGACTTTAGTCGTGGTGGTGACTAGTTTGGGTTTTGCAGCAGCTTGAGAATACGCTGGACGTGTTGGCTTTACTTCCACCTTGACTTCCAACTTTTCTTTCTTCGCGTGTTCCTGTTCAATACTGGATGTGATATCAGTATCATCTTTCTTTTGTGAATCCTGAATATCGATTTTCTTAATATTTTCTGAATCATCTTTTTTAGAAACCTTGACAGCATCCGGTTGATCATTAACATCAATTTCTTTTAAATCGTCTACAGACTTAGAACTTCCACTAGAAACATCAGCAAAATTTTCTTCGGACTTTGTAGGAGATTCAGTTTCTAAATCATTTATGGGATATTTGTCTAGTTGTTCCTTTACCTCTCTTTCCCGATCTTGATTTAGAATATTGTCATTTTTTATTGCATTTTCTATAAGCTGCTTCTCGAGGAACGCACATTCCATAACGTTCAGTTGATTGATAGTAGCCTTTGCTTGAACTGAAAGGCTTTCAACAGTCTTTTTAGTTTTTGATGTTTGATCAGTTAAAAGATTATCATCAGTTGTTACCTCATGATCTGGTTTGAATTCATCTTTTGTTACATCCTTCACGCTAACATCATCAACAATTTTCTCTTTTATATCAGAGAGCCGCGCCAGATCTTTCGCCGATTTCGGTTCAGGTTTGGCCATAACTTTGGAAGCTATTTTATTGCTGAAAAACTCGATATTACTTTTCGGACTAGTGATAGAATGGCTCGAAATTCTCGGACTGATTTTACCGCTACCTGGACTTGTTTTGCCTGTTAGCAAATTGGGACTATTTTTGCCACTTGGAGTATTGTGACCAGAGAGACAAGGGCTATTTTTGCCTGACACTGAAGGTGAACTTCTTACTGAATGGGCTTTCCTAGATTCTGGTCGGACGAAATCAGTCTTTCTTATTTCCCAAGCGAGACTCTGTGGTCTTTGAGGCGGGGGTGTGTTATCGTACTCCCATTTCAAACGGAACCACTCGCAAAGCGCTTTGAAATCGCGAGTGTAGTTTTCTAGGACTAGGATCACTTCCTGACATTCTGAGAGATTCTCGTGCACTTCAACCGTGTTGTAGATTTCACCAATCTGTAGAAAACAATCAAACAACGTATTATTACAAAAACAAAGTATTATTACTTATTTGATATTTTTGCATGAGTTTAAAAGAAACCCGACGAGGCAATAAAAGTTGTCCACCATAATCTGATTCCGGGATTCCATTAATGATTTTCGCCCATCTCGAACTCGACGACAATTTCGGGGCTCAAGATTGGCGAAAATGAATCCCGAAATTACGACATAGAATACCCTAGCAAAACGTATGGAGAAGGTGGTTTCAGTCCATTGGGGACAATCGATTTCGAAAACCCCATTGTCGAATTCCCCATTAATAGTTTATCAACTCACAGCCCTCTGCAAATCACCAAACAGCAGTGCCCAATATCTAGCGCGAAGTTCAGAGCGCTTGTCCCGGCCGGCCGAGGCGGAGCGCAACCGGGCGGGGCGCGGCGGTGCACGCCGGGCCGACGGTAGGAGACGAGGGGGCTTCCTAGAGACACGGGGCGCTGTGGGCAATAGTGTTAATACATAAAACATGATGCCTATTTACTAGAGGTTCACAGGAGTGGGTAGAAATACGTTTCCGCAATCCGATGTCCGATCCACTCTTGTTGTGACTTAGGAGGTTTTATCTCAGTGGTTACTTTGTCTGGGGGGTGATTAAAATAATACACTACTCAACTTGGAGTCTGTCACAATTAAAATCGCCCTGCTGTACAAAAAAAGTTTTATTTTTGATTACAAGTGACCTTGCATGTTCTGAGGGGTTTAGTTACATAACCCACAGGGGAACTCTTTTGTTTTATTTAATGTTAATATCATTTAGTGCCCTTGAGCTGTTCACCAGTCAGGCATGCATCCGGCCATCAAGCATTTGTTAAATGAGTATTAAGTCATATTTATGTTAAGTATACTTAGCAGTAAGCCTTGGCGATTTGAAAAGATGCCAGTTTCTTCCCGGTTCTTCTGGCCAGTAAAAGAAATTAATTCGAACCGGGGACGATTACTTTTGTTTTAAAGTCATAAATGACGTTCATCAAGCTTTGTGTTATGCTACTGTATATCTGTATGTTATAGCACTTATTAAGATGAAAAATAAACGCTTTGACTTTGACTTTGACAAAACTAACCAGACAGAGGTTGGACCGATTTGGAGTGACACTACTTTAACTACGACTATAGCTTCTAGAAAAACCATGGTGTTGACAAATAGTACTATCGCCAGGACATAATAATATAACAAGTTGAAGCACTTTCAAGACATTTTTTCAGGCTGGATATCACTGTATCCTGGAATGCTCTGAGCGAAAAGGTAATCATGCAAGGCAACCAACCACCAACCATTTAGCAATTTTACTATGCTCATTTTTCGTTTGTAACATACAGCATGCAATAAAATTGTTTAGTAACAATGAGTTTGTTCAATTCAAATAAAAAATTGCATATGTTTGTAAGATGCTAAATTGTTACTGAGGTAAAAAAACATTGAAACAATACTCAGAAAATGTCAAAAGCTACAATATACATTTGTTGAAAATGGAAACAAAAGTAATTTGTCCAACAGTGATGATTAACTATCGTCATTTTTAACGTCAACTGGGATTTGTGTATATGTGTTCAAGAAACTGGAGTTTGTGTGGCATTTGACTTGTTACTGATTCTATGTACCTATTATTTTTCACATCTAATGAGGTATGAAAAGTTGTAAATTAACTGAATATTTATTATGATATTGTACCATATTCATGTTAACCATTTTAGAACATTATTTATTTGCACCAATATACCTAGTAAAAATATTCAACTATAATGTTCAAGCACATCATTAAAATTTCTGAGCCGTACAACAAAAGGTTCAACTTCCCATGCTTATTAATAGTGTTGCAACATACAGGGAATTGGTCGGACACTGAATATCCCAGCTGCATAGGTATGAATAAAAAATATATAAATAAATTTGCACGAAGACTTTTAAGGGCGGAAGTGTCACACTAGTTTGTGCAAAGGGAGTCAATAAATATGTACGATTTGCAAGCAAACATGTTCGAGTACAAGATAGGTTAATACATAGTCTGCCGGATGGTCATGGAAAATCCACTGGATAAGCCAGATAGACAGGGAAAATCGTCTGGAAAACCGGGTGGTCACGGAAAATCGGCTGGATAAGCAGAATGGTCACGGTAAAACAGCTGGATAAACCAGATACTTATTACTGCTTACTATTTTTATCAGTGTACTCATACAGTGAATTACCAACATAGGCATTATGTCTCAGAATATGCATTGTTTAGTGCTGATGCGACTTGGTTAAGTAAAACATACTATAATTTACTACTTGTAAAGTACTTTGTAAGTTCTATATTCTTCAAAGATACATTCATATAGGATCTTATGAATAAAAAATGAAGATTTTCCACTCATCCAAAATAAAATATTAAAATAAGCAGTAAAATCAAAAGTTAGTCATCTAAGATGTCATTTATATTCAATGTATGTTTACAAGCACTACAAATATTCGATAAACTTGGTTTTCCACCCACGACTATTGAAAAATATCGTAATCCAATTGGTAGATTGGTAGATGTGGCCAACAGTTTTGAGGGCAACTCACCAGAAGATTCCACTGATACATGGAAGGCTACTAAGTTGCGAGCCTCCCTGCCTTCTTCCTGCACCAATTGGCGTACTTCTTCCATGGCAAAATCGCCAAAAAGGTTTCAGTCAGAACATAACAAAGACACTTGTTTTCCTTGACATTATTGACAGATAGAAAAAGTTAATTTAATCAAGTAAGAACCGCACAAAGTAATAGTAAAGGACAGCAAGTAATATAGCGTAAAAAAGTACTAAATATTCCAGGTTTGTTTAAATATTTTCGCAAAATGTGTGTTGCAGAATATTTTCATAACAATACACAAAATTGACAGAATTGACAGCTGCCACAATATATTATTGCCATTACGAATAAATAAGAGGCTATTTCATAGATACGGAGAATCTTAACCTCCGTAAGGGGAATTTTCTTTGACGTTATGATGACAGATTTTCCGGTGGAGAACTGTCATACATTCCAAAAAAAGTTTGACAGGGAAAAAAGAGTAGAAATGAAATATGGCAAGAATTTCTATAAAAATCTGTCAAAGTCGGACGTTTCACCATAGAGTGTTGCTACTATTTAATTTCTACTCTTCTCCGGATGTAAACAAACAAAAAAATTGGTTATTCATCATAGTGAAAATGTTTCTGCGACTATGTTTAAAATAGGTAAAATCACCGTTAATTAGTTAAATTCTGTCGTACTGCACAGAATGATTTAAAATATTAGCTAATACACTGTTGTTTTAAACATTTTTTTTTAATAATCTGAACTCATTTTAAAAAATGTGTGTCTTGAAGAAGTCTTTTCGTCTGAGTTTTCTAAAGTTTACAAAAGGTAAAAAAACTCCTTGGTTTGATACAACTTTCAAAAATATTTTTTTTCAGAAGTAGTTTATTTTTAAGAGTCATTTTGAATATCATGAATGACCAGCCATGGTTTTGTTGTTATTTTGCCTCTTCCAATTTCATAGTATATATTTTTTCATATTTTTAGTAATATACCTCATTTTTCTTTAGACGTTTGTTATTATGAACATGGCGTCACACAGTTTCTCTCGGTGAAATGAACAGACTATAGGTAGGTAGAGTAAATTGACAGTTCAAAAAGTTTGAAAACCGCTGATTTGTTGTTTACATAATTTCCCCGGAGATAATGAATAGACTCTAGATATCGCCAGTAAATATCCAGGGGGACTTCTGTCAGTTATATTTTAGTGCGCTTTTTATTATCTGGGTGAGTTATTTAGGCATCAGACACTTTTGTAACATGTAGATAAACAATAAAAAAAAATACCGTCGCCTTCAATACGGACCGATTGAATCGATAATGATACTTTTTGCCATTTGTGTTACAGTTTGCTTCATCAACAGAGACAGACCAAAATAAATACAAACATAAATTGGTGGGTAGTTGTTCTTTGAAGAATCACAATGTCACTAACTTTGCAAGGAACAACGTTTGTGCGCAACTAACAAAAGAAAATTCGAAGTATTTCCTTATATAATTTTTCTTGTTGAATCACAAATTTAAATCTGTGTCTTACTTTTATAAAACATAAGTAATTTCTATTTGCAATTAGAAATTTTCAGGGAACTTGTTTCTCTTAGCCATGACAGATGGAGCTAGCTATCTTAAGGGGATAAATGTCAACGAAATTACTAATTACGAGCAGTGGAGGTGACGGTAGATATTTTTATTGTTTGTTTACAGGTTACAAAAGTGTCTTAACAATGAATAACTTACCCAAATAATTAAAAAAAGTATTAAAATATAACTGACCGATTAAGTCACCCTGAAGACCTCAAGCAACATCTGAATAAGACATATTTGGACTTTAAAAATTCCCCATTGAAACAGTCAGTATTGAAGTTAACAGTAGGTAACTACTTTATTTGATTGTTTGTGTAGGTACATGTTACAAAAGTGTCTTAAGTCTGAATAACTTACCCAAATAATGCAAATCCTACTAAATTATAGCTGACAGAAGTCACCCTGGACACCCATTAGCGACATCTAAGAAATTTTTGGAGTTTGAAAATTGCCCATTGTTTATTTTTTGTCAGTAAAATTTGTTCCAAATATGGCACACCATGCATTCACGACAGCATAATAATTACGCTTAGCCATATCTGGAACGTTGTACATTCTGGTAAAAAAGTATATGTTAATACAGATGTCACACCATGCAGTCTGCGTAACATAATTACTATAATTTACAAGTCGCTAAATATAATCGAGTGGAAATTGTTATTACCAAAAGTAGTGGAGATGACTATGTCGGACGACAAAACCGACGCGACGTACTCAATCCAATTCAAATAGGGAATGGGGAATTTTCAGGGGCCCTATTTCTTTTAGTAAAGTTATGACAGATGGCGCTAGTTGTATTAGGGGGACAAATGTCAACGAAATTACTAACTTCAAGCAGTCCGTACTGAAGGCGGCAGTAGTTTTTTCTGTGTCTGAAGTCTAAATAACTCACCCAAATAATAAATTACGCACTAAAATATAACTGACAGAACCTATATCTACTAGCGACATCTAGATAAGAAACTTTTGGAGTTTGAAAATTCCCCATTATTTGACAACCATTTGACAGCTTAAAATAGTTTCTTTTGTTATTGTGAGGCTTATATCGCAAGAATTTCACAGTGAATATACTACTTCTTCTACTAGTCTTGTTAATTTTCATTAAAATACGTTTTTACTTACTTGCTTCGCAGTGATACTGGTAATAAAGATTTTTTTTAAATCGTAGTTGTCTGGATTATTTACATAGATCAGAGGTAGAACTTTTTAATTTACTGCTAGTAGTGATATACGAAAGCCGTAGAGCCATGTTCTTTAAACAAACAAAAAAATACCCCCTTGCTATTCTAATGTCATTCTAAAGTTTGTGCCGCTCGATAATTTTCCATTAAGCTGATCACTTGCTTAACAACGGCTTTTGTTGCCCCAGTAATAGACGCGATTAAAGTCTGTATTATCAGTTACACTTGCGAAATTACGTAAGTATAAAGTGAACGTATTTTAATTAAAATGTACAAGACAGAAGTATATCAAGCGATTCATTGTGAAACCTACGTACAATATACGCGACAGATAGTTGTCAAATAATTTCCTATTATTAGATGTTCGCATCGGAGGCCTCATTGCGCAATAAAAAAACTTGGTGGTATCGACTCCGATGCAAATATTTATCAAAGGTCCCAATATTTTAGACAGCTAATTTTAAGACATCATTGGTGGTGGGCATTGGAGAATTTTCTTTGGCGTTTTTCTGACAGATTTTCGAATGGAGAACTGTCATACTTTCCAAACAAAGTTTGACAGTAATGACAGTTCTCCGCCCAAAAATTTGTCAGAAAATCGTAAAAACTTTAATAAATTTATGTGCTCGAAGAATATTTCTGTTCTTGTAAATTACCCCCTTTATCGTCCTGTTCCGTTTGATCCACGACTTTTTAGCCGCTAAGAACACCGTAATATATACTTAACTTTTTTTAACTGGTCTAAAACCGAACCATTGAAGTTCACCTACAAAAAAAAATGTAGTTGTTGGTGCTGGCAACATTGCCCTTCTTTTCGTTGTCAAGCAAAATGGCGGATCAGGTAATGTGCCGAATTTTCAAGTGTTTCTTCTCGTTTATTTGGTTTATTTACCCATATTCCAGTGATAATTACTATTAAAATGACCCTAGAATCAGTGATTTGTATAATAGTGAAAAAGTTACTTTGTGGGATTATGTACGTGACAGAAAATGTTTTTCCCACGTGGGGTGTTCATTTCTGCGATTACTAGAGGTTTTCTCTATGTGTCCCTTTATTTTCAAGTACTTGCAAGGCTCATTTTACATAATTGTAACGAAATAAGTGCCCTGAATTAATATTGTATGTCATCTCCTCAGAGATAGTCATAAGTTTTACCCACAAATGTATGATTTATAGGTTAGTTTTTCTACTCCGGTTATTGTTTCTTAATCTGTGAAGAACTGATATAAATATTTATTTATAAGGATTCGACGACACTGACCGAATAGTAGAATTCTAATGTTCCTAAAATTCACCTTACTGTTTCATTATAAACTTTGTCAACATTCCAGACCGAGCGCTCATTCCAAAAGCAACCCACGGTTTTCCTGAACCGTAAGAAGGGTATTGGCTTGAAGAGGAGCAGGAAACCACTGCGTTACCACAAGGACGTTGGCCTAGGGTTCAAAACTCCCCGTGAGGTATATAACTAAACAGTGTGATCTAATCCGCATGTTGTTTTCTTAATTTTTTTTCTAGACCGAGAAGGCCTATCAAAAGCAGCCAACGGTGTTCCAGAACCGTAAGGGTGGCCTGAAAAGTAAGGCTACCAGGCACTCTAAAAACATAGGCTTGGGCTTCAAGACCCCCCGTGAGGTTTGACAATATTCAGATTAGGCATGTTCGGTGATGGGCTGGTACCTGGTGCTGTCGGAGTAACTCATGGGATTCATGTCTAATTTATTGTGTCTCACAGCTTCTTCAGATTGTGTCTAATCAAATAGTATTATGAAGAGCAGAAATAATTAGTTAAAATGTTACAAACTTAATTTGCTCCAAAACAGAAAATAACTGCATCTTATTGTGATCTTCAACTCATCATCACTTCACACATTTATAATTAACATTTCCATACACTGCATGTTTATACTTACACATTATATTCATTCATTAATGTACTTTTTGGGGCAGCAAGATTATGAAGAAACATTTTTAATTCTTATATTTCATAGGAGATTTTTCTGGTGAAGGTTATTGTAATCATTGTTCCTAACCTCATCAAATCATACTTCTCAATATGATTGCATGCTAGATTATACCTACTGTTTTTTTGGGCAAGATTGGGAAAACAGACTCAACATTTGCTTTACAAATCTTACCCTAACTTGTCATGTCAAATGATGAAATCCACACGACGGTCTTCTGATTTACAACATGAAGAAGACAGTGTTTTAAACCCATTTCTGATCACTCTAACACATCTACAAAACTTAACTAATCAATAATGTGTTTCTCATGATATAACTTATGTCTTTCAGGCACAAGATGGCACCTACATTGACAAGAAGTGCCCGTTCACTGGCAATGTTTCAATCCGTGGACGTATTCTCACTGGAGTTGTACAGAAGATGAAGATGCAGAAGACCATTGTCATCCGACGAGACTACCTGCACTATGTCAAAAAATACAACCGATTCGAGAAGAGGCACAAGAACATGTCTGTTCATCTGTCACCTTGCTTCAGGTAAGTTGTCAGGCATATTGTTATAGGCATATTATAGGCTTAGACAATTGTATAGTGATATTCATCATGACTTTGGCTTGATGAGAAAAAATTTGCTGTAGTAGTCTTTTTTTTTAATTTGACCAAACGTCAGATACATCTTGTCACTTGGCGAAATAATGTTGCGGATTTTTCAGCAAACATGTAATTTTATAATCAAATGACCACCATAAAACTATCAAACAAATAAACAATTTAAAAGGTTTTCGTTGGCAAAACTCGAAAAAGTTACTCTGCCCATGATACCAAACAACTTTCACCAAAGAACCCTATGTCGAAAAGGAAAAAGAAATGTCACCTCTTTATACAAACTTACCTGTCAACTGAATGCCACTTTATATGAAGTGATTTTTTTTTTCATTTTTGACTGTGTTCCTTGATTGTTGGTATAGTTGTTTTGTATCATGGGCTGAATAAATTGCTTGAGTTTCGGTAACATTTTTAATGTCTAATCTACCCAGACAATGTATTTTTGAAAAATCGCTTACTAGTACATGATACAGTGTCAAATTATTAGTTGAATTAATGAACAGACTGCACAGACTATTTGAACTCTTTTAAGGCGGTATCAGACGGTTCATTTTTTGTTCATTTTCATCTTTCATTCGGCATCTTTCACTCGAAGTGACATGTCTGAACGCGAAGTGATACAAAAGTGCCGAATGAATTCACTAGTGAATCGATCCAACATTGTTGGATCGGTTCATTCGGCATCGTTCATTCTCACTCCGAATGAACGAAAAATGAACGGTCTGAACACAGAATGAAGGTTCACTCAGATTTTTCGTCCAAATGTTTACAAATTAAACTTATTCCAAGAGACACGACTTCATTCGACGACATATTGACAGAAAAAAGTAGTGAATGTTCATTTCTATATCATTTCGTCTTAGCCGTGTGAACACAGAATGAAAGAAAAATGAAGCATTCACTCGAGTGCATAATCACTCCAGTGAACCGTCTGATACCGCCTTTACTTTTACAAATTATTCTTGTCATTCAAAAGAACTTCTTTCCAAGAAGTGCCAAATTACTAAGTAATAGCGCCCTTTAGTATAGATCTTCACAGAACTAAATTAGGTGATTGCAATGATTTATTCAAACTAGGAGTTGCTAAATGAGGGACGAGGACTTGTGCTTGTCAATAAATTCTCTGCACTTTTCTGGTCGCTTTACATTACATAGAATGAAAATATTAATGAATTACTAAAAAAGATTACACAAATAATATTGAAATGTAACATAATTTTCCATATTTGACAGATTTTTGCCCATACTTTAGTTGACAGAATTTTCCAGTTTTCGCATTTATCAAATACGTTCAAAAGGAACATTCTAAATGATGATACCCACACGACGGTCTTCCGATTACAAAATGACGATAGACGTGTTAACCCAAACTCTGATATTACTTCAAATAAAACACAACTACCCTCTATCATGATTGTATTGACATAAATCAATTTGTTTTCAGGGACGTGGAACTGGGAGACATTGTCACGATCGGCGAGTGCAGGCCGCTCTCCAAGACGGTTAGATTCAACGTATTGAAGGTCTCCAAGGGCAAAGGCTCGAAGAAGGCATTCAAGAAGTTCTAAATAAACTAATGTTTAAGTAACATACCTTGTATTTATTTTGGGAAGGTTGTGTTGCTGTAAGCAGCCTTTGGAAGCTTAACTTTGCCAAATTGCCTAGACGAATGGAGAGAAACTATTTCTATTTTTACATAGTCAGTTGTATTTACTTCACACACCACTATGGTACTATCCTATCACACTGGCTGAATCCTGTGGTAGAGTGTTCTGTGGGCTGAATACCCTACTGTGGTGTACTGTGCTGACCTAATGAAAAGTGCAGGAATGGGGAACTACCAGGGCCTTTGTTTCTCTTAGTTATGAAAGATGGCGCTAGCTGTGTGGGGGATTAATGTCAACAAAATCCCTTTTTCCAAACCAACTAGTTGTTCAGAGCGTAACTCAGTGTGCGTTACCCCAGACAGATTTTGTCGAAAATCACATTTTTTTTTAAGTAGATAATTAGAAGTCCAACTTCTTCAATTGTTGTGCTTATTTTTAAATTTGTTTTGCTTATGGTTTTTTAGTTATTTGACAAAAACAGATCTGGCTGGCGTAACGTTACCCCAGCCAGATGTTTTGTTAATTAAAGGGTTTATTGAAAAAAAGGGTTTATTCAAAAGTTAGTATAAAGTACTACGTGGCCGCTTTTTCGTAACCATCTATACTTGGTCGGGTTGCCATGATCATGCACTACCTAAGGTCTTTCTTTTAATTATCTCGGTAATTACAAATCGTATTACGCTGAAATTTTACAGGTAGAAAATTGAACTAAAATACTAATTAATGATATCTTATTCAACTTTTAAATCCACAAGGAACTCAGTAAATCGGAGGCTTAAAATCTTCGGAGCGCATCGTTACGAGAACTGAATTAAATATCGTTGTAACTTAATAAATACCTACAGGATTCTAATGAAAATTAACAAACATTTGAAGGCAGTTGTAAGCTACAAAATGACGTTTCAAATAAGGCTTTAGAGCTCTTTTTTGAAGAGCTAGGGGCTATTTTTGAGTTTTTTTTTTAAATTAAAATACTTCTAAACGGTGCATTATTTTGTTTTTCTTTATTGGCAAACAAATTATAACAAATTCATAGAAGCTGTGTACAAAAAATTACACATATTCGCTTAGCCGTTTCGGAGATACAGCGAACACGTAAACGTTACCCCAGCAGGATTTTGAATATCTCCAAAACCATAAACGATACAAATTCAAATTTTGTGGCAACATTTACCTCGTTCAGAATACTAATTATGTACCTAAAGTTTATTTCAATAAACCCTTTAATTAACTAAACATCTGGCTGGGGTAACGTTACGCCAGCCAGATCTGTTTTTGTCAAATAACTAAAAAACCATAAGCAAAACAAATTAAAAAATCAGCACAACAATTGAAGAAGTTGGACTTCTAATTATCTACTTAAAAAAAAATGTGATTTTCGACAAAATCTGGCTGGGGTAACGCACACCGTAACTCAATATGTGCTTACTTTCCTTACGAAACTAAGAGACAAAATCATCAATTTGTTATTTCCAACGGAATAACTCTGATCTATTAATTACTTAAATTCATAGATTCATTAAAAAACATATTCTGATTCATAGCTACCACTGATTTTCTGATCTGTTGACTTTGAACAGACATTACTTGCTACATAATAGGTTAACTATAGTTAATCTCATTATCTAAGAAAAACTCAGTCTTGTTTGTTCCATTCCTTAGAACGTGGAAAAAAAACACTACAGTTCTATCAATAGAACTAGCAATGGAACAGAGGAACTGCACATGGGATTGTGCATATGTACATAGGATTTTGTTTTCTTTGTGCTAAGTAGGTACAGCTAAGCCAGAGTCCATCATCGGGTGGCTCACTATTACCCACAGTAAAAGATAAACTATTGGTAATACTCTTAACAAATACAATACTTCTCATCATCGATCATCACAAGAGGGTAATTCCCGTTTGTTCTATAGAAAAAGTTAATCAACCAAAATAAATGGGTAAAATATTTTTGACTACAATCACAGTTTTGTTAGAGAAATCTAATCGCACTATTTCAATTGGTTTTTTTCAACTATTACATTGAAGCTGATAATAAAATCTTGCAGCCACACATGGTACAAGCAAGACCCACAGCGCAACTCAAACTTCCCATTTGTAAATCGGAAAATAAAACAACGTAATTTCGAGCATATTTTTTAATAATATTAACAGCTATCCTTATCCTAGAAGTGAGCAGTTTGTCGGTCTATATCGTACAAGTCTGCCAGGATTTCTTCCACTTTTGTACCGATTTTCTTCGCAATCTGTGAAAGAAAAGAACATTATATTTTTTTATCTGACTACAGAAATGTGACTCGTCGCGTAGAAAATTCATACAAATGTTGCGATGTTACGCGCCCTGTGCTCCTGAACTAAGTAATGCAGTATACTGCTAAAACGACAGAACAAACAAGTAATCAATATGTAAGTACTTGAATAAACTGGAACAATCGGTAACCAGTAGGAATAGACAGATGTATAATCAGTAGGTTAAAATTTCTGTATAGAGAACAGCGCCCTCTACTCTCATTTGTTAAGTATTATTGGTAGATGTTGCTGACGTCACACACTGCACCAAACCATGGTCCATCGAAGCTAGGCTCCACATTTTATACATTTGTCTATTGGATTTCAAGAATGGAAACATTGTGTGGCGCCTGTATCACGCCATAGACACAGTACAAGGACCTTATGGAGCTTGGATCGTTGCTAAATATTTAATGTTATTTCTTCATCATTATCATCATCATCAGCCCATACCTGTCCACTGCTGGACATAGGCCTCTCCAGTTGACACGCCACTGTGTGTTATTTCTTAAAACTTGTTTTTGTTAAAAGTTTATATTATGGATCATTATTAATCTAAACAAGACGGGTTCTACTCTCAAGCGTATAACTATTGCCCAGTTACACCAGGCTCAACTTAACTTATCAGTTGTACATCAAATACGGAATAACCAGTTTCAACAGACTTGTTACGTTGGGTTAAATACGCTTGATGAACCGTGGGCATTTGCTTATTAAGCAAGTGCCTCTGCCTACCCCGCTTTGGGATTAAAAGGCGTGAAGTGTATTTTTTTTTTCAGTTTCAACAGAACTGTAACAACTTAGGTTTAAGTTCTACTGAGTTCATTAGCAAGTGTGTTGGGACAGGTTTAAATCTGGTGGTAAACTTTTAAGCCAATGCACCGAATGATCCTTGTACGGTCGGCCAAGAAAATGGTCTATCAGTTTCGATGACACTTCCTGTGTCACTAAATCATCAATAAGGTAGAGTTGGCATATAGTGACAAGTGAACAATGAACCTTAATGTTTAATGACATTCATATGAGTTTTCAACCTTAGGGTGATAGAGCAGATTCTTGGCCGACTGTACCACTATATATTAGAGTATTGTCTAAACGGCCTAACTTTCATAGAGTATAAGGTATGCAGTCAGCCTAAGCTAGACGAAAAAAATGTAAATAAAAATATTGTTCCAAACAAACTGTCATACGTGAGAGCACAAAATAAATTATTATATTTATATAAAAAGCAGTTTTTCCATCACTATATAGCTTTGTATCGTGTGGCGTGTAGACAGTGAGTGAGTGAGGCGGGTAGGCAGGTACCTCGTGTCGTGCTAGCGGCGGCAGCAGGCGGTACCGCGCGAGCAGGTCCCCGTCCAGCACGCCGCGCGCCGCGCCGCCCGCTCGCCTCGAACTCTTGTACGTCCTGCGCGACACGGACCATAATATGTTATGTTACGCGGCCATCTTGTTTACTGTTACAAGTGTAGGTATTGTCAGTACAATACTTGTACAGTTGAGGAGGTTAGGATCAAAACGTATTAATATAGCTGTAACCAAATTTGATGAAAAAAGAGGAAAACTTAGATATAGACATTTCTTTATTTCGATTTGTATGCCGTGTGGCGAAACATACTGTTCTAACTCTATTTAACACCACCTTTTTTACGTGTGTTTTACAAATAAATGTCTTTGTCTTTGTATATACACACAGACGAAAACACAATTTGTTAAAAGCATAAAATTCAATAAAAAATGGATCGTATAGCACTGCGCGTTTGCTGCACTTCGCGGTCGAAAAGGACAACGACTCAGCATGGTGTCACGAGCAATAACTGCCCGCGACGCTGATATTCTGCCGACGCCCTACTCTTAGGCCCTTATACTACTCTTAGGCCCTTACAGAAAAACATAAATAATCCATTCCCTTGTACATATACATGAAATCTAAGATTTCTCAAAAACAATTAAAAAAATAGTACATGGTAATGAAATTGTATATTTGAAAATGTACAAAAACCCTAAGGGGAATAAAAGCAAACTAATACGTTGTGATTCTAACCTCCTCGGTTCATTACAATGATATGATTCATGTAAAAGCTAATAAACTGTACATGTCATATAAATAAATAATAATAAATTAATATTTTACAACAACACACACATTGCCTTCATCCCATGTTAAGTAGCTAAAGCACTTGTGTTATGGAAATCAGACAACGATTTATATTTACTTATATAATTTTTTTTAATTAACTATATACTTATATAAATAAAACACCCAGATACGTCCAACAAGTACTTTTAAGCTCATCACCTAAGCACCTGTCAGCGGTGGGAATCGAACCCACGACCCAAACGACCAGAGGCAGACATGCTGACCACTACACCAACGGGCCCGTCATATGACATACCGGCCTCCCTAGCACAGCGCAACAAGAATGAAGTGACAAGACATATAATGAGCTGGAATTTGTCACCTCAGCTCACAGACTAATGCAATTTCATCTTTGTTATCACGGCATAAAATGCATAATATTCTTCGAAGCTTAGCTAGGAACTACTTGTAAATTTAATTTGAACTTTTTCTATTTATGTGTCACTGTCAACAGTCATTGTTGTCACGATGATTTTGTCTACAGGTATCTATCAAATACTCTCTCTTCCTAGCCGAAACACTTAGGGCTGCTAAAAAAAAACTTTTTAACTTCATAAAATTGCCATATGACAGTTGTTTGACACCCAACTGACATAAATCCGGGTCGTGTGTGACGGCTACTGACAAGTTTTTTTTTTTAATCACTATGAACAAGCGTTTGATCACTATCCAGCCTAGCAGCAACGTGGTCTACGATGGAGCACACTTGTTCAGAAGGTACCTATTCACCCGTGACAAGTAATCAATGTGGAGGGACCTCGCGATTTTCGATCAGTAAGTTTACAGTATCTTACCTATACCCTCGGGGATTGAGGCCAGCGTAGTGGCAGAGCCAGTTATTGAGCACGTTCTGCAACATGAGCAGCCGCCGGTATGGCTTCTCCGACAGCGGCAGCACGTAGCCGATACCTCCGTCTAGGGTCGCTGTTATGGGGTAACAATGACGTTATTAGGTGGACCATTTTTCCAACGTTATTTATTACTTAGCACTTTACCATTCTTACAATGTGTTGCAATAATATTTAAAAAAAAACAGGTGGAAAATATCATTACTCAATTATATTTTTTTTAAATTATGAAGCGACTTTTTAATAACGGCGTTTGCCTCAATGGGAATTGTTCACATTTTTTAAGTGGTGTTTTTTACAGTATTTTCTGAAAATATAGACCATTTTAAGAAACTAATTTGAATATTTTTGTATAAAATTGTCTAATTACATTTTAATTATTTTTTAAAGCTTAGACCGGAAATACGTCAACATTGCGTTGAAAGAACACCGTCATCGTAGCCAGAAAAAAATAACATGATTGACATATGATGATTGACACATCTATAAAATGACAGTGACTGTCAACCTATATAATATTACGTAAAAAGAACCGATAAAATAGGTAGGTTTTCAAAATATTTGCAGTTTGTTTTGTTACTCCCTTCTGTCACAGCTGTCACACGACAAACTTCAATCAGACTTGGCACTTCAGTTACTTTTTTGCTTTGGAATACATTCCTATGGGCTGAGCTATGACGTCATAGTCTTCAAATAAAAGTTTAACTTAAATGTTGAAAATAATTTCAATCCATGAAGATTTTGTAAATCTGATTCTTGATAATGGTTAATTAAGGCTATTCCTCGAAATGGTTTTCGAATTGGACATCTTGAGAAAATTATGAACAATCCCCATTCGCCCGTATATATGTTTTTTTTATGTTTCTTCGCGGATCACTATCTCTTTAGTCTTAAAATCTTATAAACCAAGATGTTAGATACGAATCTATAATTGGAAGGTTGTGGGCTCGAGGCCTGCTACTGTACTGCGTGTACCAATGGGTCTCTTTCAGAGAATATGTACGCAACGCTCATACGGTGAAGGGCACCATCTTAATGAAACCCGAATACCACAAGGTGTATGTACCCTATAACGGCGATGGGCTCACCGCCTGTCACGTTTGGCTAAATATGCGGGCGTGAGCCGAGTGTATTTGCGTCTCAATATTATTGTTTTCCTTGCCTCACCACCTTTTTGTCTCAAAAAATAGGACAGGATAACGTCTGTCGAGTTCGCTAGTGTACAAAAAATACAAAAATGTTTATTTTCATTAACGGAATTACAACATTTATATGTTAGGAGCCTTCATGTAAACCAATAGCCCGCATCAGCAGATTTCATTCTCTTGTAATTTACAATAACAAAGTTAATGAATGAATACTATACATAACAAAACAATCTGTCTTAAAAAGGAAATTAATAAAAGCTGTATGTAGTATTTGTTTATGTCACCGTGCCTTTCCACCGTTCTAACATGCCCAAGAAACCTTAACGCTGATGGTTACGTCGTATTTTTCACGAACAACTGACCAGACCACAAGACACATCATGTCAAATATGTTTTCTTGTGCACGTTTAGTCGGTGAAAACGCACGGAAGCAGTAAAGAGAGTACGTACTGTAGTATGTGGCATGCCGGTGCGTGTGTCCCCGCGCGGCGAGCCGGAACATGGCGTGCACCGCCTGACCCACGTGGTAGTCTGCCTTGCGCACTAGACGCTGACCTGCGCCATAGATTGACCGCAATGGTTAACAACGATCCCACAGAAATGAAAAATCCCACAGTCCTGGCCGAAGGTGGCGTGAAAAGTACTCGAAACCGGAGTAGTCATGTATGAATGTAGATGAAGCGAAAGGGGTATATCAGGACCGTGACAAATGGAGATCTGTAGTCTCT
>SJJU01004980.1:0-11384 GCA_012932125.1 Conopomorpha cramerella
TCACGTTGGGTTAAATACGCTTGGTGAACCGTGGGCACTTGCTTAGCAAGTGCCTCTGCCTACCCCGCTTTGGGATTAAAAGGCGTGAAGTGTGTATATTTTCTATTTTGAAAAGCTAAGATCATGAAGGAACAGCACAATATCAGTCCTTAAAAATCATATTTAACTAACCGACACATGTATTATATTAAGCCGTCACCACACGGCTTTGTACTTAACATACACACGGAAAATCCGAATTCAGCACGAACTAATATTGTACTTTTGTTAAAAAAAAAAAATTATCAGTCGCGGAATGAGATAAGGTGCAGAACACGTTTAATTTTCTAGATTTGAAGCGTGTGGTTTGGCACCGCGCCATCTTATGTGCCTTTATTGGATTTTCAGCAAACTGCAGTATAAGAATCATTTCAAAGTACGATTAAGGACAGGCTGAGTTTCGTTCAAATGTTTTCTGACCCGCTTTGCGAACTTTACAAGCAAACTTTGCCGTATTTTCACTGCTTTTCTTTTGTCTAGTTCTGTCGGTCGCGGCTGGATTTTTTTAAATCGAAATCTATATTTGTATACATAAATGAATTGCTGTTTGATGGAATGTGGATATATGTTGGGTGAATAGGTACCTAATGAACAAGTGTGCTCTATCGTAGACCACATTACTGCTTAACATCAGGCAGGATGGTGGTCAAACCCTTGTTCATAGTGAAAAGTCTAAAACTCGAGAACGGCTGCACCGATTGGGCTAATTTCGGTCTTGAATTGTTTTTGGAAGTCCTGGAAGGTTAAAAAAACAATACACTTTACTTTTATCCCAAATCGGGGTAGGCAGTGGTACTTGCTAATCAAATGCCCACGGTTCGCCAAGCGTATTTAACCCAACGTGACAAGGAGTGAGCTTATCGCCGTTTAGAAGGTTTAAAAGGATAATAGATATTGTGCTAGGAATTGAATATAAAAACAACAATTTTGTTCTTCTTCCTTTGACTTGTGCTCCATCGTTAAGACAGGATACATGGTTCAGTGTCTATCATTGGGCTACAGTACTACAAACGTTGCATCGCCGTATGATATGAGATGGGCCTTTACAGCGGGTCACTGAGATACGCGATCTTGGAGTGCGATTCAACTCTGATCATCGATTCCGGGAACACGTTCATCTAACAGAGAAAAAAGCTTTCCGGAACTTGGGATTTGTGTTACGCCACGCTAACGAGTTTACCAACATCAAAACTCTTAACGCTACGTCCTCAGTGAACAAATTAATGCGCTGCGTTGCGGATACGATGCGGTGCGGATTTACTGCGATCCGGTACGGATCGGATGGAGTGTCCTGCCTGAACTTGACATTTCGCGTTTTCCAACAAACATGTCTAGGCTCCGTCGAATTATTTTGTCAGAAAACTCATATTTAAAGTATTTCCCCTTTGCTATTCAAGGAATATGCAAGAATGTTACCGTCTACATTTGATTATATTGTAAATAAAATAAAAAACGAAATTGAAATTGTTTGTTTTGATGTTTCGTACGAAATTCGTCCGGAAATCGCAAGCTGGATTGACATTTCCGCAACGCATCTATTCGTACGAATGTCAGTCGGAAAGACGTAGGACACTTGTATTGATTGCGAAGATTTGAAATTGACAGCGTGCGTTCGTGCGGACATCGTATCGGACCGCATCGTATCAATTTGTTCACTGAGGACGTAGGGTAAAGCACTATACGATTGTCTAGTTAGGAGCCAGTTGGCACAAACATTGTCTGGTTTTTTCAATAAACGTACCTACTATTCAGAAAAAAGAAACACTGTCTTCGCTGGGTTTAACAGTTTTATAGTAATAGAAAACCCGGTGATAAAAAAAACTTTCTCCGCAAAGTTCAAATGCCACAGATCCAACGTAAAAAGGACACTAAAAGCAGTATACTCTTCAATCTTAGAGACTGTCTTCTTTAAAGCACTTGCGTCGGTATACTCTCTAACGTGCAGGGATTAAGGTCGAGAATCGCGTGTAACACTTGACCAGGATATTGCAGGAGTTGAGGGGTCTCATTATCTTTTTCACGTAACGACCGTCCCGTTGAATGCAAGAAGATTCTTGGCGAGTGAACTCTTGTGCGAAGTGCGGTGGGAAAGGTATATTTCACTTGAAAAGAAATACGTTTCTGATGTAAGTAAAGCATTTTTTTGAAACGGAATCTCTGGCGTGGTAGTTAACATGTTGATATACTTTTTTACAGCGCATATATATATTTTTTCTTCATATTTCTATACCGTCTTTAGTTTAATAACTATGTGGGATCCAAGACAGAAGGCTAGGCCCCCCGGGATCATTGATTGAGCTCTTGTCAGTTCTGGATGCCGCTGTAGATCCTGGCTCTAACAGGAATCACAGTGGTGGGAAAGTGGGTGGGAATATCCCAGATGTTGATATACTTGTGGAAGGAAGCTGAAGGTATCTTGTTATTGATTGCTGTTACGCTGAAAATATTTTTGTATTCTTTAGTAACCAGGAGAACGGCGCCTAAACGTCATCCATACCAGTTGGATTTACCTATTGAAAATTAAAGCTCATTTTAAAATTTTGTGTTTATTTTTTATTTACATAGCTACAAAAAGCTTTTATCATGTAGCAGCCTACATCTGCAGCTGGGTTTACTTTACAAAGAAATGTTACATATGAATAGAACACACTACCTAAATTTTACTTATAAAAGGAGCCAACCTAAAATGAGCTGTATTTCCTTTCCACTTCCAAGTTGTAAAGGCCGTTTTCTTTTAACAAGCTCCACTAGTTGAACAAAAATATCTTGAGCTGGGTTTATTTGATCCTGCTTTTACAGGGTAGTCCATGTTTCAATGTTACTGTAAATCTAACGAAATATGCCCCCATTCTCTATCATTAGGATGTGTATGTGTGCGTGGGGTATGTGGTGAAATGAGGTATTTGTGTGGGTACAAAGAATAATGTTTATGCTTTGCAGTTTCATTTTTGTTGCAGGCAGAGCAAATAAGTATGAATGCTACATTTTTAAGTAGGTGTTTATGTGGAAAAGCGTTTTTTGCAGTCGAGCGTTTCATGGGCTCTGATGCCGCATGGCTTTTTAACTGACTACAAAAAAGGAGGAGGTCCTCAAATCGCCTGTATTACCCTTTATCAGTCTTTTTAATCCTAATCTGGGTAGGCAGGGGCACTTACTGAAGCAAATACCCACGGTTCATGCGCGCGTATTAAATCGACTTGTCAGGGAGTGAGTCCATCGATATAAAACGATTACGTATTTTTTTTTGTAATAATAATAATAGACAGTTACATATGCTATACCAAGCTTAGAGAGTTCTGATTTCTATTGGTACAGGCCTCGGTGTAGAAATCAAACCGTGGAACTTTCAGTCGTAGCATCTGCGTAGTTGACTACGAGATAATCGTAGCAACTACGAATAATCGTAGCGTCTAAGCTCGTAGCTAATGTAGTTTGTATGAATTAGATTAGATAGCCGTTATAGATTTCACACACCTTGTGGTATGCGGTTTCATCTCAATGTTGTCCTTCACCGTACGAGTGTTGCGTTGCGTACATAGGCTCTGAAAAAGAGTCCCATTTACGCGACCTCCCGGTTACAAGACAAGTATCGGACCAACTGGACTACGGACGCTTTTCGTATGTTTTTTTTTACTTATTTATTTTTGTGTTTACTTCACCTACCTCAGGTCCTATTGTGTCTTTTTATTTTTGTTGGCTTAAGACATTTACTGTGTTATCCAACGTCTTACCTACCTAAGTATTGTAATTGCTTGCTCAACCTGTGTTGGACGAATACCTTTTCGTTATTTTTTTATTTCAATTTCATCCTACTTTATCCTGTACTGTCTGGGACGTAAGGATAATAATAAGAGTTGTATTTCTAACGATAGTTGTAGGCGTCTGGGGTCCAGTTGGTCGGATACTTGACTTGCAATCGGGAGGTCGTGTTTCGAGAGCCCCGCTACTGGACCTGTACCAATAAGACTTTTTTCAGAGCCTATCTATGCAACGCAGCGCTTGTACGGTGAAGGACAACATCGTGATGAAACCCGCACACCACAAGCTGTGTGAACCCTATAACTGCGATGGGCTCACCCCCTGTCACATTGGGTTAAATACTCTTTGTGAACCGTGGGCATTTGTATAGCATTGTATGATTTCTTCTGAGTGATAACGCTGCCTAAGCGAGTATCGGGAAATAAGCTAATGGCTAACTATCGCCAATATATTCAGGACCTTACTAATAATGGCGGAATTGCTATTTCGAAGATACACAAAGCTCAACTTAACTTGTCAGTTGTATGTATGTCAAATACGGAATAACCAGTTCATTTTTTTTTAATAAAACGCGCACAGACATTATAACTCAATATTGTTCACCCCTCGTGAGCACGACGCATGCAACTGCGTCGAAACGTCGAGTAAAATAACAGAGCCGGAGATTCACCACTTGTGCTGCCGATCGGTTGGGTGGTGCTCGTAATGCTGGACATCCATTTATCAAAGGACGATCAAGGATACTGGACCTGTGGGAATTACCCCCTCCTGCTACCCCCGGTCTCCCCCACTCCCCCCTCCCTCCCATCCCGCCGTTATGTTCTCCTTCCCCCCCCCCCCCCTTTATTGAAAGTTGTAAAGTTCACTAAAATGGGAGTACAACGGACAGATGTATATACCACACTTTATCCCCTTTAAACACACAGATTTATACCCTGCTGCAAACGATTTAGAGTATATTTTATATAACTAGACGCATTCCAGTACAATTTTCTTATGTTTTTCTTTCTTCATCTGACAATAACAAAAACACGACAAGACGCGTAATCGACCCAGCCGTTCTCGAGTGATGTATCCAAGGGAAATACGAATTAATTTTTATATTGCTTAAGTACCTAGGGCGTTCGTGTAGTAGGTACCTGATGTTCGATGAATGAGGTTGCTTCTTGCAGAAATTTGCCTAACCTTCTTAAATTTGTTTCAGTACCATCGCAGTAAATACAAAGGCTTTGTTGTTTGTGTCTCAAGTGATTGCGAAGAAGATGGTGGCAAACAATATTAAAGGTTCCATAGTAAATATATCATCAATTGCGTCTGGGGTAAGTAAGAAGGTATCTAATTACCTAGGTAACTACTTAGGATAGGTAGTCAGTGCACAGCCCATCCTAGGAAGTTATGTACTTAGTTAACGCTGAGTTGCAGAAAGAAGATTTAACTTTTAAGGAAGTAGACTTAAATTGTAATGCACGAATATGAGCTGAGTGGTGACGGCGAATAAAATACATGTGTCAACACACCACCCCAACATTTCGCGGCGAGGCTACCGATGGAACTCCCCAGAGATTGGGTAGCAGCGCTCTCTAACACGAACTGCGAATGCTAATCCGCCTGTCAAGCGTGGCGATTATTAGCATTTCCCCAAGATCATGGAAATCATTGGAGGCCCTCGTCGAGCAGTTGACGTCATGTGGCTGTGTGCTGATGATGAATATGCGCTAAGTCAAGCAAATACTGCAATGCTATTGGTCCGTTAAAATATAAAATCGTCTTTAAATTTTAAGGTCCTTTCTGCAACTCAGCGTTAATGACCCTTCCAGTGTCAGTACAACATCAAAGTTGTTAAATTGTAACAAATTAAAAGTAATCTCGATCCCGAATGACATTAATAAAATCATGAATGGTGTCATCTAAGGGTGTAAATCCGAAAAAAATGGAATTCGAGTGTAGATACCTACCTGTGATAGAATATCTCGTAATGAAAAAACCAACGTGATAGGTGGTCAACCTATCGCCGCTTTAGGGTCGATTCACCTTTTGCAGATTCCCAAGATGATCCCGTTCCTCCGCAAATATAGGCGTACCAATATGACCTGTCTAGTACGACCTAGGGCCTGTTTAATAAACGCGACAATTGACAATTTTAATAACATTTGTATGCGCATTTCCAAAGCGAAGATATCTGTGAGTGTCTAGAATAGTGTATAAGATACCACAAATTACATTCGATTTTAGAAAAGAAATAAATTTGCGAAACGAAATGCGAATACTTCCTCAACCTCAATTTCGAACCGTGTGCCGCCGCAATGTAAATTGCATTGCAATAGTAATTGGCAATTGCGTTTAATACCTAAACAGGTCCCAGACATCGCTCGTCCCCCAAATATAACTAACCCCTGTTATAACAAATATCTTGAAAGGTGAACCGTAGGAATTAACTTAACCTACCCCACTTTGGTATTAAATGACAATTGGAGATATTTATTACTCATCTACTTTAAAAATCCGTAATATTAGGTACGCCGCGGCAGTCCTAAAAGACCAGGAACACTATATCTCCTTTTCGTCCTAACTGTGCAGAAGGCGTTTAGGGGTTATGCTGCATACGCGGGGTCTAAGGGTGCCGTTTGCGCTTTGACCCGTGTGATGGCATTGGAACTGGCCCCGTACGGTATCCGGGCAACTTGCGTCCGACCCACTGCAGTTGACACCAATATGCCCCGAATTGCGAACACTGAAGAACAGAACAGAATGCTATTAAAATGCATTCCATTTAAGAGGTAGGTAAAAGGGCTCATTATCTACTATCAATGAGTTTTCTAAAAAAATACGGTAAACGAAATCGATGCAACTAGGTACGTCAATCATCGTTCGTCTTGGGGTTTATTTTATATAAGTTTCCAACCCACTTTAACGAATAGGGCTAGCTGCCCCCGGCCTGTCCTAAGAGGCGACTAAACGGGGAAAAAGAGTTGAGGGTCAACCGGGCAGGGGCCGGAATGACCTGTATAACAACTCCTGTGGAGGCGGTAGCAAGATGTGGTCTCATGCTACTGTCCTGCTTAGGCCCCCGCGTGTCCGCAGTCGCAGTGCCAGGGTGGCACGGGTGCGTTCTTTGGAGACCCCGGAGTCACCCGTCATGCATCGTCGATGGCCACCGGAGGGGTATTAGTCGGTGTGAGTCCGACATAACCCAGTCACTCCCCTGGTCGGCTGGGTATCTGAACGGATTTCCCCTCCGTGAACAAGAAAAAAGTGACGTAACCAAAACCCATAAATCTGACTGTACAGGTTTGCTACAACCCAGGACATTGCTGATACCGTGCTCTTCCTGCTCAGTGACAAGTCCAGCATGATCTCCGGAAGCTCCATCTTTGTCGACGGTGGGCATACATTGCAGTGATCAAATTGTAATTAATACACACATTCCTTCCTATTAGTTTAAATCTAGTACCTAATTTAAATACAAAAATCCATTAATATTATAGTATATAGTAATGTTTGGTGTTGGTCAAGTTGTTCATTAGTATTGTCCCGGTTAGAGTCGATGCACCCGAGTAGAGGGTTAACGTAAATAAGAAAATAAAAGTAACAATAAACAACAGTGTTCTCTATAGTTCGTTTTATTTACTCAAGTTTATTGTGCCAAAGGAATAAATACATATTGGACATTAGAAACAATGCAAGCAAAACATTTCGTATTACAATCAATGTGCCAAGCTTCGGGCTAGCATCCGTTTTATACACCATACATGAGGGCAAATCTTCAGACCCTTGTGCAACCTTCATCCCAACTACCCTGGTATCAAATACCTATACATAACTCTGTATAACATAAAAGTAACAGGGAATGAGTTAAACGAAAAATATTTTTCAGTTATTTATAATATATTCAAAGAAGCCCTTACAATATCATATTCTAGCACTTCATTGGTTCATTCCCCCCATATTTGTAGTGGAAAACATCAAGTGAGGCGCCGGTGCGCGCGCGCCTCGACTATACACAAACTACGCAATAGAATGTTTACACTTCAACATAATGATAATCCGACAGACATAGACAGACTACAACAGTTAGTATGTATTCGATTCTAATATCTAGGATATTGTAAAAAACAACCTTAAATTTAGTATTTAGTATATACAATGTTATATTAGTTGAAAAGTCTTTCGTCGAGGGGACATCGCAAGCTGTGAGCTCTGCCGGTCACTGCCACGAGGCGGCGATTAAATTCATTTCTAATACTTGTATGTGTCCAGAACATACAGCATACACAGCACGCGTCACACAAATAGTGCCGCAAACTCGCGCATTGGTACGACTACCTGTCGATAGGCAGCTGCACTGCAAACTTATAGTATTTATACCACGCTCCACATTTTTACTGTTAGAGTAGTATTTCCGCACGAACAATCATTAACACAAATGCTTAACCTACCCTGTAGACAGTAAGCGACAACTGACCACAATATTATGCTCAAACTAAGGGCGTTGTCCTACGTGAGCGATAAGATAACATAAAACTTTTTTGCGATTTCTTTAGTCTTGTGTCCCACAAGAGTTGCAGAAACAAAAATTCCTGATAACGGATAACACTGAAGGCGTACGCGCATCTTAAAACATAAATGTCGCATCTCGTCGTCACTCGTTGCTCACCTAGGACAACGGAAAAGCGCTACACATTAAACCAGCGCAATAAAACATTTAACATCTGTTAATCCTCTCTCGATAGTGTCACAGTTAAATTAACTAACGTACGAAAACTACATCTCAAAAACTGAATAATCCCAAAGTATACATTGCATAAAATCTAAAATAAATCACTAGTTGAATATTTACAAATAAATTGAACCTAATTCTCAGTCATATCAGAGAAGATGGTCCATATTTTCAATTAATGGTGTCGGTGTTTAAGGTAGATATATAAAAATTGCAGGAAACAATCAACTTCACGTATAGTACTAAGATAAAAGCTATATACATTACAGGCATACAGTGACAGTGTGGTTTCAGATACTGGAATCCAAGACAAAATATCAAGTTTGCAAGTAACAAACAAAAATAATGAAGTATATCTTGTCGAAAAAAATATGCTTATTTCTGGACATGATGATTTTACAATACCTATTTATACAAGTAGGTACAAATTACGTTCCGGATTCCAGTGAAACAAAAAAAAAGTGTCAGTGGTAACGAAAGGAAATAATGTAGCTAATAGGTTACATCGATCCAAGTATTTTTTGAGATCAAAACAATGAGGAAACTAATATGTCAATGAAGACAGTGTATCCCAGATAGAAAGTATACTTAGACTGTTGAAAAAACAATAATGTAATGTTGATTAAATTTTTTTTCAAAGGCTTAAAATTGCCACCCGTTCCACAAACGTACACACGAGGGAAGGACAACAAACTTTAATATTACACTATGGCAGTGATTACAAATTCCGTACATCAAAATGCAGGCACAAAACATGCCATATCACACAATTAGATGCTTTAGCGCTGTTCAATACTTTTAGCTATATGAAAATTGGAGATTGACAGAGTTTCGTCTATCACTAGAAAAAAAAATTACCTATGTATTTAAAACAAAAATCTTCCTAGTTTTCACCATCGCTTGATTAGATTCGAAAATCAAAATACACTATTACGATTCGCATTACAACAATTTTCAGAGTGTGGTGCCAGTTCTTTGTTCTTTTGGATAACATAGTGCGTAATTCTGAGATACAATAAGGGGTTATAGAGATTTCCTAAAGAAACAATTTTACTGTTTTAGTAAGTATAGTTTACATGGTACTGTATATACAAGATACTGTAATACGCACACAAACTTAGCTCAAACTATGTTAGAGCTTGGTGCCATAGCAGTACCACGCTACCTGTCCTAAAACCACGATAAAATATTACAATCTGCCTTGTGTCTTTATAATCGGGTTGTCTTCTTTGGTTGATGATAATTTCTTATTGTTAGTTGATGGTAAATGGCGTAACAATAAATTGTTAACATTCCGTACAAAATTTCTCTTGTTTCTCTAAATAATCCATTAATAATAGTTAAACCTGTGTGGGCTCCTAATAGTGTTTGTAGAGTTTCATTAAAATTAGTCATAAATATTTTCTGAATACAAGAAAATCGTCATTTACTTATATAAGTACCACGAAGGCCAAAAAAAAACTAACGCATTTTAACCGGCCTCATTTAGATGGAAGACAAACATATAATGAGTAGGTAGTAAATTAATATTACAAAAAAAAACACAAATGTCATCGATATATGAACTAATAGAGAAAAAATATATTGCACAAGTAACATTCGATCGGTCTTGAAGACAAATCCTTGCGAAGTTGAAACTTGTCATTTTGTTCATAAAATTAAATACAACTCAAAACAGTCTCACATCGATAAGGCCTATCGATCGTATATGATCCCCATTACGCGGCCGCAATACGTCTACATATAACTGAGCATAAAGTACAACAAACGCACAGGTAGGCCTAACTACATTAGCTAAAATTATCGAATTAGGTTATAAATCGACGCCGACGCGCCTTAACTTACAATGTACAATTCTGAACACCGACGTTGTGTGACAACATTAGTCTAATGTTACATTTATAAATGCGACTTTTGTGAGCGCGGCCAGCTGAAGGAATGCCAACACGGCGCAACGGCATGCATACTTAACGAGTAAACATAGGTTTATACTTAATCATTCAAGTCAATAGAAATGAACGAGCAACGCGTATGTTCCTTTGGCATTTACTTATTAGAGTTACACTAGGGTCGGCGGCGTCACAAAAGTCGCAGTTGCGTCGTGTGTGTGTGTGTATGTGTGTGTCAATGTGTATGTGTGTCAATGTGTGTCAGTGTGTGTGTGTGCGCGGGTCGCGTGTCGCCTCACCGCCACTCGGAGACGGCGGCGACGGCGGTGCTGGGCTGCGCGGCCGTGGTCGCCCCCGCGCCCCCACCTGCAAACATACAATCATTCACGTTAGGTACGACCATTTCTTTAACCAAGTGAATATCGTTGCGTAATTTAATAACGCCTTACAAGTGAAACGCAAATATAAAAGTACATACATACATTCAAGTCTGCAACAGTACATTAGAACCACTAGAGACTCTTCCGCCACATTTAGCAAAATATGGAGCTTAGAAAGTCCATATGGGCCTTAAACTACAAGTTTCTAGCTCATACTGTGAATAAACCTATATGTCTAGATCCCATAGTCGACTCCTTAATAATTATTCATCATTAGTAGTGTTACTTCTACTATATGCTTGTAACGAATAAACTCAAAAACTACCGGACGAATTTCTATAATTCCTTCACCTACCTACCTACCTAATGCTACCATTATCCCTGAATAATATAGGCTATATTTTATCCCGAAACTCCCACGGAAACGAAAAAAACGCGAATATCACTGCGCGGTATAGCTAGGAAATATTGGCTAAATAGGGTAATATATAAACACAAAATCGAATGAAAGAAATCGATTACTTGTGAGGTAATATTCAAATAAACATCACTATCAGTCACCTCAGCACACGAATCAAAATGGGCTTCTTACAGCGCGGT